>NW_025568996.1:80000-84484 GCF_020424385.1 Procambarus clarkii
CCCTCCCCCACACGTGCTGCCCCCCCTCCCCCACACTGCTGCCCCCCCTCCCCCACACGTGCTGCCCCCCCTCCCCCACACGTGCTGCCCCCCCTCCCCCACACGTGCTGCCCCCCTCCCCCACACGTGCTGCCCCCCTCCCCCACACGTGCTGCCCCCCTCCCCCACACGTGCTGCCCCCCCTCCCCCACACGTGCTGCCCCCCCCCTCCCCCCCACACGTGCTGCTGCCCCCCTCCCCCACACGTGCTGCCCCCCCCCTCCCCCACACGTGCTGCCCCCCCCTCCCCCACACGTGCTGCCCCCCCTCCCCCACACGTGCTGCCCCCCCTTCCCCCACACGTGCTGCCCCCCCTTCCCCCACACGTGCTGCCCCCCCTCCCCCCACACGCTGCTGCCCCCCCCCCCCCACACGTGCTGCCCCCCCTCCCCCACACGTGCTGCCCCCCCTCCCCCACACGTGCTGCCCCCCCTCCCCCACACGTGCTGCCCCCCCCTCCCCCACACGTGCTGCCCCCCCTCCCCCACACGTGCTGCCCCCCCTCCCCCACACGTGCTGCCCCCCCTCCCCCACACGTGCTGCCCCCCCCTCCCCCACACGTGCTGCCCCCCCTCCCCCCCACACGTGCTGCCCCCCCTCCCCCACACGTGCTGGCCCCCCCTCCCCCACACGTGCTGCCCCCCCCTCCCCCACACGTGCTGCCCCCCTCCCCCACACGTGCTGCCCCCCTCCCCCCACACGTGCTGGCCCCCCCCCCCCACGTGCTCCCCCCCCCTCCCCCACACGTGCTGCGCCCCCTTCCCCCACGTGCTGCCCCCCTCCCCCACGTGCTGCCCCCCTCCCCCACGTGCTGCCCCCCCCCCTCCCCCACGTGCTGCCCCCCCTCCCCCACGTGATACCTGGTTGATACCTGGTTGATGGGGTTCTGGGAGTTCTTCTACTCCCCAAGCCCGGCCCGAGGCCAGGCTCGACTTGTGAGAGTTTGGTCCACCAGGCTGTTGCTTGGAGAGGCCCGCAGGCCCACATACCCACCACAGCCCGGCTGATCCGGAACTTCTCTTAGAAAACCGTCCATTTTCTCTTGAAGATGTCCCGGTTTGTTCCGTTTGTTTTCCGACGTGCTGCCCCCCTCCCCCACGTGCTGCCCCCCCCTCCCCCCACGTGCTGCCCCCCCCTCCCCCACGTGCTGCCCCCCCCTCCCCCCACGTGCTGCCCCCCCCCTCCCCACGTGCTGCCCCTTCTCCCCACGTGCTGCCCCTTCTCCCCCACGTGCTGCCCCCCCCCCTCCCCCACGTGCTGCCCCCCCCTCCCTCACGTGCTGCCCCCCCTCCCCTCACGTGCTGCCCCCCCTCCTTCCACGTGCTGGCCCCCCCTCCTTCACGTGCTGCCCCCCCTCCTTCACGTGCTGCCCCTTCTCCCCCACGTGCTGCCCCTTCTCCCCCCACGTGCTGCCCCTTCTCCCCCACGTGCTGCCCCCCCTCCCCCCACGTGCTGCCCCCCCTCCCCCACGTGCTGCCCCCCCTCCCCCACGTGCTGGCCCCCCCTCCCCCACGTGCTGCCCCCCCTCCCCCCCCGTGCTGCCCCCCCTCCCCCCGTGCTGCCCCCCCTCCCCCCCGTGCTGCCCCCCCTCCCCCACGTGCTGCTGCCCCCCTCCCCCACTGCTGCTGCCCCCCCTCCCCACGTGCTGCTGCCCCCCTCCCCCACGTGCTGCTGCCCCCCTCCCCCACGTGCTGCTGCCCCCCCTCCCCCACGTGCTGCTGCCCCCCCCCCCACGTGCTGCTGCCCCCCTCCCCCACGTGCTGCCCCCCCTCCCTCACGTGCTGCCCCCCCTCCCTCACGTGCTGCCCCCCTCCCTCACGTGCTGCCCCCCTCCCTCACGTGCTGCCCCCCCTCCCTCACGTGCTGCCCCCCCCCCTCACGTGCTGCCCCCCCTGCCCCCCCTCCCCTCACGTGCTGCCCCCCTCCCTCACGTGCTGCCCCCCTCCCCCACGTGCTGCCCCCCTCCTCCACGTGCTACCCCCCCTCCCCCACGTGCTACCACCCTTCCCCACGTGCTGCCCCCCTCCTCCACGTGCTACCTACCCCCCCCCCCCCACGTGCTGCCCCCCTCCCCCACGTGCTGCCTCCCTCTCCCACGTGCTACCCCCCTTCCCCACGTGCTGCTTTCCCTCCTCCACGTGCAATCCCCCCCCCCCCTCCACACACTTTTGAAACCACATCTTTTTGTATCTGTTCTTAATTAATACACCAAGCCGTCACGTTCTTAGCCACGGATTAATTTATATGCAAAATTGTCAGGTTTATTGGTGAATGGTGGGGGGGGGGGTGGAGGGGCCGGGACAGGGAGGGGAGACAGGGAGTGTCGGATAATGCAGTAGAATTTGGAACGTGAGTTGACTCTGGTAATGTTGAGGACATTGGAGGTGGAGGTGATGTTGGATGGTTGTGGTGGGTCTGGAGGGGGGGTTGTGGTGGGTCTGGAGGGGGGGTTGTGGTGGGTCTGGAGGGGGTTTGTGGTGGGTCTGGAGGGGGGTTGTGGTGGGTCTGGAGGGGGGGTTGTGGTGGGTCTTGAGGGGGGGTTGTGGAGGGTCTGGAGGGGGGTTGTGGTGGGTCTGGAGGGGGGTTGTGGTGGGTCTGGAGGGGGGTTGTGGTGGGTCTGGAGGGGGGTTGTGGTGGGTCTGGAGGGGGGGTTGTGGTGGGTCTGGAGGGGGGTTTTGGTGGGTCTGGAGGGGGGGTTGTGGTGGGTCTGGAGGGGGGGTTGTGGTGGGTCTGGAGGGTTTGCATTTGTTGTTAAAAATATAATACATGTGAAGAGTGGTGTGCGAGGGTTGGCACCCCTGGTGTTAGTGTGATGTACCACCCCTGCTCTCATGCTAAGTGACACCTTGTAGAGTGATGCACGCTGCCCGCATGCTTCTTGTACAGCGCCATATATGTCTCAGAGTGACAGTACTGTGCTACGGAGCTACTATAATGTATTCTTCTCGGGTTAATACTAAAATGTTTAAGATATTCTTCAAATGTGGATCAGATACGAGCCCTGGGCTGGTTGGATTGAGTGGCCGCCGATCCGTCACTTGTCTCCTATTGACAGTGTTGTAAATAGGTTGTTAACCTATTTTCTGGTTGTGTTCCAGGGAAAACTAGTAGGGGGCAAGGTTTACCATGACCTATTGGTATATAGGAAGGGAAGGCTGTCAGCCTGCTACTGTTAATTAGGCTGTTGTAGTCAGCTCCTGTACCCACTTGTGTGAAAAAATATAGTTCCCCCCCCCCCCCCCATCTCTCCCTCTCGCTCTCCCTCTCTCTTTCTCTCTCGCTCTCCCTCTCTTTCTCTCTCGCTCTCCCTCTCCCTCCCTCCCTCTTGCTCTCGCTCTCCCTCTCGTTCTCTCTCCCTCTCGCTCTCCCTCTTGCTCTCCCTCTCCCTCTCGCTCTCCCTCTCCCTCTCGCTCTCCCTCTCGCTCTCCCTCTCCCTCTCCCTCTCCCTCTCCCTCTCGCTCTCCCTCTCGCTCTCCCTCTCGCTCTCCCTCTCCCTCTCGCTCTCCCTCTCGCTCTCCCTCTCGCTCTCCCTCTCGCTCTCCCTCTCGCTCTCCCTCTCGCTCTCCCTCTCGCTCTCCCTCTCGCTCTCCCTCTCGCTCTCCCTCCAGCTCTCTCTCTCGCTCTCGCTCTCCCTCCTCGCTCTCGCTCTCCTCTCTCTCTCTCTCTCGCTCTCCCTCTCCCTCTCGCTCTCCCTCTCCCTCTCCCTCTCGCTCTCCCTCTCGCTCTCCCTCTCGCTCTCGCTCTCTCCCTCTCCTCTCGCTCTCCCTCTCGCTCTCCCTCTCGCTCTCGCTCTCCCTCTCCCTCTCGCTCTCCCTCTCCCTCTCGCTCTCCCTCTCCCTCTCCCTCTCCCTCTCGCTCTCCCTCTCGCTCTCCCTCTCGCTCTCCCTCTCGCTCTCCCTCTCGCTCTCCCTCTCGCTCTCCCTCTCTCCCTCTCTCTCTCCCTCTCTCTCTCCCTCTCTCTCTCTCCCTCTCTCTCTCCCTCTCTCTCTCCCTCTCTCTCTCTCCCTCTCTCTCCTCTCTCTCTCTCTCTCTCTCTCTCTCTCTCTCTCTCTCTCTCTCTCTGACAATGTATTATTTCTATTTTAAAGCCAAAAAATATTCTATATTTTCAACAGTCACGGCACAAATATTGCCAGTTTTGTATTACCTCTCCATAACATATTATATATTATGTATTCTGTGTTATACCTGCAGTATACCCTCATTTCCCACACCTGCTTTAGTTATACCTGGAGTATATCCTCAATTTCGAACCTCCCCTAGTTATTACAGAGGCCTTCTGTGACAAAGGTGGAGGTTATTACATCTTATTACACTACAAAGGTTATTACAGAGGAAACAAAGGTGCCGAAAAAAAACTTTAGTTTTCTTTTGCCAAGTGAGGGTGTTGGCCCCCTCCTTCAGCACCTTACCTGGCGTCTTCCAACCTACCTGCCTCTCTTGGC
>NW_025568997.1:0-37500 GCF_020424385.1 Procambarus clarkii
AGAGAGGTGGGCGGAGTCAGGGTTCAGCCTCACCATACACACACACAGCCCCCCCCCCCAGTAACTGGTTGTAATGTTGTATGGTACCCACACATCCTCACAATACCATAAAAGCGGATTACCGGGATTTCAGTAGGGGAGTGAGGTGGGGGGAGGGGCCGGCATGAGTAAGGGGGCGTTACCAGTTGGAAGCTCCGCCCACTGTGACCGGAGAGGGCTAGTGGCAAGCCCCGCCCCTCGGCCCCCAACACTCTTATAGGGCCCGTCACAAGTGGCTGGCTCAGTGGCCGCCCAGCAATGGTCGTGTGGGACCTCTTGGTGCTCGTGTTCCGCATTCTGTGCTTCAAGCCGGCCGTCATCGTGATCTGAGCAACCATGGAGCATAAAGGCCTCGACCCCACCGACGTTTACTGAGCGTGGCCTCCTACTAGGCCTCTTCACTCACCACTACCTTGCCCCCGCCTCACGGTGCTCCCGTAGCATCGTCACCACTCACTCACTCTCGCGGCCATTTACCATGAGCTTCGCTATGGATCCCCTGGATCCCACGGGTATATACTGATGGAGCATCACTGCTTGCCTGATAATGGCGAGGCTCGTCGCTGCTGCTTCCTCGCTCCTACAGTTCCGCCTCGCCCTGCTGTCCTTGCTGGCAGCCTCCTCCCTGGCGCTCCTCCCACACCTTCCAGATGGCGACGTTGTGGACGAGAATATCCTGTGGAAGGGCGCGCCGCAGCCACTCAGCTTCCCAGATGCTGTGAGACTCTTGCAGCTCCTGCAGCTGCAGCAGCAGGAGGGACAAGACCAGAGCGCAGAGGGCCGCGCCCAGCTGCAGGATGCAAGATTCATGAGCATCACTGACGGAGGTTACTTCAGAGGAGGTGAGTGCCACTCAAGGTCAACATTCTCCCCTATATACTCTCCTAGTTCCTCTTTACTCGCTCCTCTTAACACTCGTCAAACTATTCCGATATATTTCCATACACTACATGTCAACACTGTGAGGTACAGTGCCTCCAGTGTAGTGAGAGAGGTGTACACAGTATCACAGCTACACATAACGGTGACCCCAATACACCTGACCGTAACGTTGGGTGGCTATGTGCGGGGCGTTGTAGTCACCGTGGCGGTGCAGGAGAGCTGAGCCAAGGGTTCAAAGCCTCCGTGTCATTGGCCACGGCACTCAGCTCTCGCCAGTCACCTCACGTCACCCAGACATGCAACCCCTACCATGCCCGCCTCCTCAACCCCAACCCCAGTACACCCCGGGGCCCAGTACAACACCCACACACACACACACGCTACACCCAACACCTGTGAACAACGCGTGTTAGTGTGTATCAGCGTAAGAGTGCATTGCTCCTCGCGAGCTAAGAATAGCTAACACTCCAGGGATCAGCTGGGCCCCCGAGGCGTCGGGGAAGTTGGCAGTGTATCAGTATTTGTTTCATTATTCGCCGCTCTGCGCGGGGGCGTAAGTAGCAGTGTAGAGGCACTCAGGAGCACACGGTGTTCCATGCCGCAGGGAGCGTGAGAGCCCAGAGAACCGCTAGAGTGCGGGAAAACCTGTTACTGGGAGGGAAAGTGTTTGTTGTGTCGTAGCTTTGCTTCCGCGTGTCCGGCCCGCCCCGCCGCTGACCTCAGTCTCCTGCTCCGTTCATTCATCCGAGCGACCCAACCTCCTCCTTTCTCGCTCCCTTTCCCGTTCCTCTTCCTCTCTTTATACTCCCTTCTCTTATTTTCTTCCACACTCGTTCTTCCTGTATGTTTCCTATTTTCTCTCTCTCTCTCCCTTGCTGATGAAGTGTGTTTCTTCTCTGTATTGATTCGGTCATGATATTGCCTTGCTCTGCCTGTACTTGTTTTAACTGTTTATTTTTCTTCTGATATTTATTGCCTTGTTCTTCTCTTGTTCGTACTGTTCTTCTCACTTCATAATGCTTGTCTCTCCCTGCCACCATATCTATCTCTACCTCTCACTCTTTCCTCGCTGTTATCCTGTTTCGCCTAATTATTTGCTTTGTTCTCTGTATTTCTCTATGTTCCCTTTCCTCAAACTGCTCTATCTTTCTCTTTAAGAGAGAGAGATAGAGGCAGAAAGAGGGGTGAGAGGGGAGAGCTGGCAGTGTTAACAAGATGCTCCACTTCATCTCCTGTGGTGCCTGTTGCAGCATCCGGCACAGCAATACTTGGTTGCAACACACACACTCTTGCCTCTAACTTCCCACCAATGTTCTCTCTTAGATGTATCTTCCTTGAACCACTCGCAACTCGCTATCCCTTCAATTCACCACCTCCCCTCTTAGCTACCCCAGGACCCCCTCCTCCCAGTCTTAGCTACCCCAGCAGCACCACCTCTCAGTCTTAGCTACCCCAGCTCCACCTCCTCCCAGTCTTAGCTACCCCAGCACCACCCCCTCCCAGTCTTAGCTACCCCAGCACCTCCACCTCCCCAGTCTTAGCTACCCCAGCTCCACCTCCCCTCCTAAATAGTGTATCCATTACCAGTCACCAAGTCTACCCAAGCTCACCATCTCCCACTCCGCCCTCACCATCCCCCGGGGGCCCAGCTCCGTCCACGTAACGGGTCTCGTGAGTGTTGGAGTAGTGTCCATGTGTACAGCCAGACACAACAGTTGGCACGAACGGTCTGTGGTGACTGCAACACACTAAACCTTTCTCTTTTTCCCTCTCATATACAGTATATAAAGAATCCTTGAGAGAGAGAATTTATCTCCAAATATCCCTCAAAGCCTCTACCCCAGCGAGGTCTGTTTACCTTCATGGACACACACACGCACACACACACACACACACACACACACACACACACACACACACACACACACACACACACACACAACCTAATAATTAACTTCTGCCTCACGATCTGTCTTAGCCTCGATACTCACAC
Organism: Procambarus clarkii; assembly: GCF_020424385.1. NCBI lineage: Eukaryota > Metazoa > Arthropoda > Malacostraca > Decapoda > Cambaridae > Procambarus > Procambarus clarkii. The sequence goes on from NW_025568997.1 coordinate 2,915, forward strand.
ATTACAAGCATTGCGAAATAATATATATCTTTTTTTTCTGAATACCAACCGAGTTAATATATAAAAACAAAATAATTGGATGAAAAAATATATCCCGTCTCGTGGACCTTGGAAATCCACGGCTGCCAGACCTTGATGCTGGTGAGGGCGACCAGTCACATGGGGGAAGACTGTTTCTGTCTGTGACTGTAAGTGTGGGGGAATTGACTGTGTCTGTCGTGCATATATATGTGTGCCATCTGTATGTGGCTGTGTATGGTTTGACATGACTGTGGTTATGTAAAAAAATATACATATCTATAATTATCAGTGAATGATATTATTTATCTGTGTCTAAATATAGGTATATGATATATATATATATATATATATATATATATATATATATATATATATATATATATATATATATATATATATATATATATATATATATATATATAACTATGTATGATTGAAGGTATATGTGTGTACGTATGTATTTGTCAGTATGACATTATAAGGAATGCTGTGTATGTTTGTTCATTTGTGGCTCTCGGTGCATAATTGTACTGCCTATGATTGTATACATTTGCATAATTATACATGACAGTCTGTACATGAGCATGACTGTATCAGTCTTAGGACTTGCTGTGCCCGTGTTCTGGCCTGTCAGTCTGTCTGTACGTGTCGGTACAGATCTGCGCCGCTACTTCATTACACACAGAAATCACAATAGCGTGATGCATCAAATGAAGAAAGTAGCTCAGTCGATTAAGGCAGCGTCTGGGATACTCTCGGACGCAGGTTCGAATCCTCGTCACGGCCCTTGTGGATTTGTTCAGATGTGTGCCGGTGTGTGTGTGTGTGTGTGTGTACCTGTTAGTAACAGGCCTTGTGACTGTTGAGTATTATGACCGAGTAACTGTAACCAGTCAACTTCAGTACAGCTGTTCCCACTCTGCAACAGTACGATCCAGCGCTGGTTTCCGGGGACTGTATCACCCCCCCCCCCCCCGCCCCTTGCAATTGCCAGTTCGTGCTACTGACTGGCATCCAGTTGAAATTCTTAACTGGCCAATGGATTACCTCTACGTGCAAAATTCACCAAATGTCAGTTGAGTCCAGCAAGTGTGTGTGTGTGTGTTTTTAAACTAATGCACCACTGTTTGGTTACAAACTAGGGGTAGGGAAGACGTTCTGCTTCTTCCCCCTCCTCTATTACCGCCTAAACCGGCGCAAGCACAGTGGTAACTGGTATTAAATACAGTGGAGGAACTGGCTATCACAGACGCTTCAAAAGGATCGACTGCTGCCGGCAGGCACTTGTGGTGTGGCTGATGTTATTGTCTATGTTGGTGGGAATGGAATTTGGTTTGGCGATGGCTGAAGGCTAAAACACACACACACACACACACACACACACACACACACACACACACACACACACACACACACACACACACACACACACCACACACACACACACACAGACTGACAGTGGAGATTGTAGTATTAATGGTGATTGAGTTTTATTAAAGTACTGAGAGAGATGTTTAAACACATTTTCACTAATAATTACAATCACTACAATTTATATCAACCACCATCATTAACACCACCAGTACTATCACCTCTACCACCTATTGGTGGTAGAGGTGATAGTACTGGTGCACCCTCCAGTTACCACCAGTTCCATCTACCACTACTTGCCACCACCAACCATAACCACCACTACCACACTACAAACAATAGTCCCACCACCACCACTTACCATCAACAACCCCCCCCCCATCTGTTCCCACCAACTCACTCCTCCAACTACCCATCACCCACCACCACCACCACTAGCTACAACCACCAAGCCAACCACCACAAGGTGTAACAAGCGGTGGTGATCATAGCACAAGCACTACAGCCTAACCTCAAGAAAATATGGCGTGGTCCCCCCTGATTACTGCTGACGGGAAGTAGGAAGTCAGAGGAGGAAGTCCACGCAGTGATTGGACGGGCTACCATATTACAATGTTTACCTTCCAGCATCCAGGACAACACCAGGGGATAGAGAGGAGTAGATAGAGAGAGAGAGAGAGGAGAGAGAGCGAGAGATGAGAGAGAGAGAGAGAGAGAAGAGAAGAGAGGAGAGAGAGAGAGAGAGAGAAGGGAGGAGGACGTAGCTGCTGCCTTTCCTAGTTGACGAGGGCCGTAGCGACGCCTTCAATAGACGGAAGTAAAATACATCAGTACCGGGTTGAAACCCTTTTGAGTCATGACCTCACTTTAGCTAATGTTGCTCCCTCTCCCCCTCTCCCCCTCTCCCGCCCCCCCCCCCCTCTCGCTCTCTCTCTCTCTCTCTCTCTTCTCTCATCTCTCTCTCTCCTTTCTCTCTCCTCTCTCTCTCTCTCTCTCTCTCTCTCTCTCTCTCTCCTCTCTCTCTCCTCTCTCTCTCCTCCTCTCTCTCTCCTCTCTCTCTCTCCCTCCCGCCCTCCCCTTCTCGCTCTCTCAGTGTTAGTGCGCTCACTGTATATTAATGACTTAATTGCTGTCATGAAGCTCTATGTAAGGTGGCCGCCCCGAGGCAGCCTGGCGCGCCCCGCTGGCCGGAAGAGACGGTCTATTGATAGCTCACTGTGACCGCGCGTCAGTTAAGAGAGTTATAGATAGCTTGCCGATGCGGACGAGAACGTCAACAATGATTTGTTTAGTCTTCTGTAAACAAAAGCAAATTAACAATTACATTCAGAGCTCACTGAAAACTGACGTTAATTTAAAATAATTTAATTAAGAAACGGAAATTAATTAGCTGTGTTTCGTATTACTTGAAGAAAACAAAAGTTAGTTATTATAGTTATTATAATAAGGTAATAAATGTATTTCCTTGTGCTGAAATGACTAAGATCAGGAAATTACTTCCCAGTAGTTAATGATATGTTAAATGGAACGTTTTTGTTTCGTAATTGATTCCCTGAAAATTAGCGTCTCAGTCTTAGGAATAACGAATAATTGCTACTTAATTGTTATATCTAGTTTACAATTTACAAGCCGTGTATAATCTGTAAATCTTATGTAATCAACATAATTATCTCGTGCTTTGTTAAAGTGATTGGTTTAGGAGAAATTCTCAAACGTAATTCACTGTAAATTTCTAACTGTTGAAACTAACGCTTAGTACTAACTTGACAGTAACTTATAAGTCAACAAATAATGGGAAACTTAGCTCTTGCTGGTCAAAAGTAGTTCGTATCTTGCATACAAAACTTACACCCTAAGTGTAGTCCAAAAGATAAGTCAGAGATCATTAGGACACCCAAAATTCAAATGGAGGCAGCAGGGAATTGAACAAGTTAGAATAACAGCGAGTCAATCTATATATTTCTGTAGCCGGGATAAGGACCCACCACCACCACACACCACTACCATCACCACACTCACTACCACCCCCACACCCACCACCACCACACACCACACACCACTACCACCCCCACACCCACCACTACCAACACACTCACACATCAGCACTATACAAAGTAAAGCACAAATAAGCCGTCTCCTCCCTTGTGTTGAATATTCAGGATACAAAAAATAAAAAGGTAGTGTCACCTAATATCTGATAGTCAAGGTTCTAGGGAAGACTGCATCGTGCAAGAGAGAGAGGTGTGTGTGTGGGCGCTGACTCACAGCACACGCCACACACTTCCGCGTGCATACCCTAATGGTATTACCCAAGATCAGTGCCGTGCCAGGCTTGGCATGCAGGCCAGCTGCGCCAGCCTTGCTACTCCGTCTGGCAGTGAGGCATTAGCCGGATATTCGCTCTGAATGGCATTCCAGGATGGAAGGAGCCCTCCCTACGTGTTGGGGGTAGGAGGGAAGCGGAGTTGGTTTGTGTGGCTCAAGGCAGGGGATCCACGGCGTGGCTGGAAGCAGGTGTTATAAGTGGTACCTGGAGGCTTGACATGGACGTCCTCGTACACAAGGTGACAGGGGGAGGCGCGCACCCCCGCCAACCACGACGCCCGGGTGCCGCGCTGGGTGCAGTCTCCTGCTCGTCACTGGCAACACCTCTCTAAAGTAACGACGCTCCTTACTACTTCAGCAACAAGTAACGCAAGAGCCGAAAGTACGATGGTCGGCGGCTACTGACAGTTGCTCAGAAGACTAACTTGAGCACCGTCATTCCACCCAGGAACCTTAGCGTCAGAGCACGTGCCTCGCGCACACACACACACACACACACACACACACACACACACACACACACACACACACACACACACACACACACACACACACACCTGTCTCCAAGACTGGTCTTCACACACCAGCGTTACACACCTTCACCTCGCCTCAACCACACGTCACCATACGAGCGAAAGTCGTGGTGGCCGAAGCCTCAGCTGTGAGTTATGTTGCCTCGCCGCCCTCGGAGCCAACCTGGCGTCCTTCGTGGGCTCTTTGATAGATTCTTGCCAGAGATTAACACAAGTGGAGCATGCTTACTGCACCCGACTCCTGCAGGCAGCGGGGAGGGAAGCTCACGCTGCGTTATGGGTGACGGTGTCACCAGATGGATCACCAAATCCAGACGAGGAGTCACAATAACCTGGCTGAAATATGTTGACCAGACCACACAAACTAGAAAGTGAAGGGACGACGACGTTTCGCTCCGTCCTGGACCATTCTCAAGTCGATTGAGAATGGTCCAGGATGGACCGAAACGTCGTCGTCCCTTCACTTTCTAGTGTGTGGTGTGGTCAACATGGATCACCTACCCATCACCCCTACCTCAACCCGTCTAATCTAAAGTGTCTAATCTATAGTCACATTTTCCTGTCTGAGAACAATTACCATAAGAGGCGCTGATGCGGACATGAAGAACAAGGAGGAAAATACACTGAAGCAGAAGAAAATGAACATAGAAGTTAAAGGAGAAGACGAAGCATGTAGAGGAGGATGTCGTTGTTATCTCGAGGCGACAAGTTATCCTGATAACTTAACCTCTCGAGAGTTTGCAGTGTTCATGTATATGTATATTATGCTTGTGATAACTGCTCAACGCCTTGTAGTGAAGACTGATGAGTGATGGAGGTTGCTGCGTGACTGGTCCATCTGTGTAGGAGACGAGAGTGTGAGGTGCACACGTGCACACGAATCCTGTTTTGTAGGTGTACACGGTACACAAACTTTGCCTTACCTAGTGTACTCGTGTACGCTAACTCCACCTGTAGGTATACACGTGTACACTAACTCTACCTGTAGGTATACCACGTGTACACTAACTCTACCTGTAGGTATACACGTGTACACTTACTCTACCTGTAGGTATACCACGTGTACGCTAACTCTACCTTAACAAGCACCATCCTCAACCACTTTGCTGGTGTAGAATGACCGAGGTTGGTACATAGCAAGGTTATCAAAAACAACTTATAGTCTAATTAGAAGAGAGGTTATCATGACAATTTAGCCTGTGATCAAAGAGAGAGAAGACAGGTCACCAGGGGCCAGATTCACGAAAGTACTTACGCAAGCACTTAGGAACCTGTACATCTTTTCTCAATCTTTGGCGGCTTTGTTTCCAATTATTAAACAGTTAATGAGCTCCGAAGCACCAGGAGGCTGTTTATAACAATAACAACAGCTGATTGGGAAGTTTTCATGCATGTAAAATGTTTAATAAATGTAACCAAAGCCGTGAAAGATTGAGGAAAGATGTACACGTTCCTAAGTGCTTTCGTGAATCTGGCCCCTGGAACACAAGTAGTCTCAGTCATTACAACAAGATATGATCAACGCAGATATCAGGTTAATCTGAAACACGCACCGTTGCTTTGCAGGGTACGATAACACGTCAGCCTGTAAATGAAAAAAAGTAGACTTGCACGTGTTGTATACAGAGAGTAGTGACAGGAAGACCCGGGCGCTGCTGGTGATGGTGATGGGGGATGGGGGAGCAGGGGAGTCTTTGGTGAAAGGTCCGTCTGGCTATCTACACGCTCTCCCTGGCTCTATCACGAATCTTGTACCATGGCTCTATCACGACTCTTGTACCCTGGCTCTACTACAATTCACAAATATACCAAAATCTGAATTTCTTGTTCAGAAATTCTTATTTCTTATGTAAGAAAAAATATTTTACACATTCACGCTTCAAACAAAATCTTCGGCTATTGCTAATTAATAACCGGCTGAATGAAAACTTGCTCATGGCCTGAATACATTACTGAATAACATTCAAATATCAAGTGTACGACCCCAAGTATGTGTCCTCCTTTCAGAGCTGATGGTGTACGTACCAATCACCGTATTTCTTCCCACGTTTGCCTTCCGATCTCGTTATTCAATGGCGGGGAAAAAGCACAAATCTGATTGGTCGAGCTTCTTTTTCGGGACTGGCCAGTCCCGCTTAGGGGATGGCGAGGGGGATAACGTGAAGGATATCAGAGGTCCCGGGGATAGACTCGTGGTCCAAGAGCTGGAGTACGACCCTGGCCACCCACAGTACTTGGAACACAGGTGAGCAGCTGTGTGTATGTGTGTATGTGTGTGGTGTGTGTGTGTGTGTGTGTGTGTGTGTGTGTGTGTGTGTGTGTTTGGTGTGTGTGTTTGTGGTGTTGTTTGGTGTGTGTTGTGTGCGTCTGTGTGTGTGTGTGTGTGTGTGTCTGTGTGTGTCCTGTGTGTGTTCTGTCTTGTCTGTGTGTTGTGTGTGTGTGGTTTGTAGCTCCCCTTATGATATTTAGGTTAAGACTTATATTTCTGTCAAATTGAATCGTAATTTAAACATGTCAAAACGTTTTTGTCTCATATTGACATGTCCTAGCCCCCACCTACTCACCAGTGACATGTCCTAGCCCCCACCTACCCCACCAGTGACATGTCCTAGCCCCCACCTACTCACCAGTGACATGTCCTGCCCCCATCTATCCACCAGTGACATGTCCTAGCCCCCACCTACTCACCAGTGACATGTCCTAGCCCCCACCTATCCACCAGTGACATGTCCTAGCCCTCACCTACCCACCAGTGACATGTCCTAGCCCCCACCCACCCACCAGTAACATGTCCTAGCCCCACCTTACCACCAGTAACATGTCCTAGCCCCCACCCACCCACCCACCAGTAACATGTCCTAGCCCCACCCACCCACCAGTAACATGTCCTAGCCCCCACCCACCCACCAGTAACATGTCCTAGCCCCCCCCACCTACCCACCAGTAACATGTCCTAGCCCCACCCACCCACCAGTAACATGTCCTAGCCCCCACCCACCCACCAGTAACATGTCCTAGCCCCCACCTACCCACCAGTAACATGTCCTAGCCCCCACCCACCCACCCTAGCCCCCACCCACCAGTAACATGTCCTAGCCCCCACCCACCCACCAGTAACATGTCCTAGCCCCCCACCCACCCACCAGTAACATGTCCTAGCCCCCACCTACCCACCAGTAACATGTCCTAGCCCCCACCAACCCACCAGTAACATGTCCTAGCCCCCACCCACCCACCAGTAACATGTCCTAGCCCCCACCCACCCACCAGTAACATGTCCTAGCCCCCACCCACCCACCAGTAACATGTCCTAGCCCCACCCACCCACCAGCACCTGTACAGTGTACTAAGGCGTACCGTTGTCCTCCCCAACAGAGAGTTGGGAGCGTTGTTGTCCCGGATGGACGCATACTTCCACTACCTGCGGGTCCACGACCATCACTGCCGCATGCGGCTACTCTGCCAGCTGGCCCGCCACCCCTCCACCTTCACACCCCTGTCACACCTGCTTCTCTCACCCCTCAAGTGAGTATTCTCAGACCCCACCGTTCTCTTAAGTGGTTCTTCTCAACCCCACCGTTCTCTTAAGTGGGGTGTTCTCCCCACTGTTCTCTTAAGTGTTCTCAGGTGTCTCTCAACCCCACCGTTCTCTTTTCTCAACCCCACCGTTCTCTTAAGTGGGGTGTTCTCAGCCCTACCGTTCTCTTAAGTGGGGTGTTCTCAGCCCCATCGTTCTCTAATTACCCAACACTTTACATACTAATTGTATGCTATTTGGAAAGTCAATACTTTACGTAGCTGTCGATATCTCACGTTTCTTGCGAGGAGGAGGAGGAGGAGGGGGTCCTTAAGATAGGTGATGATGACCTATCCTTCCTCACCACCACCACGTGCAAGAACCCCCCTCCCCCCCCCCACATCCTCCTCTTCGCCTCCTGAAGCCAAGGAAAACCTAGATAAAGAGCCCAGAATCCCGTGCGATATAAACCACCGTAATATTAACGCTGCCAGCACCAATAAGCATCGGGGTCAATAGCTGAGGCGGGTTTAGCCACAACCACAGCAACACTTGGCGCTTGTTGACTCCAGGGAGCGGCGCCCCCCCCCCCCCCCCCAGCGGCCAGTGAAAGGCCACAGGTGGGGAGGGGGAGGTGTAGGGGGTGAGGGAGGGGTAGGGGAGGGGGTGGGGGAAGGAGGTAGGCTCTGTTGGACACGTATTCTGGAAGAGGAGGTAGGGGGGTGCTTGGACACATGGTGTGGGGGGGAGGGGGGGTGCTTGGACACATGGTGTGGGGGGGAGGGGTGGTGCTTGGACACATGGTGTGGGGGGGGAGGGGGGGTGCTTGGACACATAGTGGGGGGGAGGGGGGGGGCTTGGACACATGGTGTAGGGGAAGGGAGGGAGGTGGGCCACCTCCTGTGGCCTACATAAAAACTTATGACTGTTGATATGAATATTAACAATGACTCCCCCCCCCCCCCTTGTCACCCCAACCACTTGGACTGGACGGTAGAGCGACGGTTTCGCTTCATGCAGGTCGGCGTTCAATCCCCGACCGTCCACAAGTGGTTGGGGCACCATTCCTTTCCACCCTCCGTCCCATCCCAAATCCTTATCCTGACCCCTCCCCAGTGCCTTACAGTCGTAATGGCTTAGCGCCTTCCCCCTGATAATTCCCTTCCCTTCCTCCCTTGTCAACCATGCAAAACAACAAAACAACAATCAATACAAACTGAAGTAATTTCAACACTGTTTTCTTCTACTTTAATTCCTCCGTGACAACACCGAGGACGTGAACCATGCGCAGTGAGCCATGCGCAGTGAGCGATACGCCAGCGTGGCGCAGCCTCACGTCGCTGGAGCTTACTGAGCGGTCCGGCTCTGGGACGGGCGCAAGCTGCGTATGGGTCTCCGCGGCCTTAACACGGAGAGTGTGAACCAGCTCTGAACCCCCCAGCATCTCATTTCCCACGAAGCTGTTTTCATTCATCTTACACACGCACGTTAAACACACGCACACGCACGCCCACACACGCACACGTAAGTTAAACACACGCACACGCACGTTAAACACACGCACACACACGTCCACACACGCACACGCACGTTAAACACACGCACACACACGCACACGTAAGTTAAACACACGCACAACTATGTAATAAGACGTCCGAAAGCTGAACAGAATCAAACTGGCTCCGACAGCACTAATAAACCTGCCAATCGGCCTTTTACGAGGAACCTCGTTGGGCTGCGAACGACGAAATGAGCACCGATAGTTTACACAGACCAGGTGACTAGGTGAGCACGGACTGCTGCATCTCCCCCCCCCCCTGTCTCTCCTCCCTAAGCCACCTGCTCCACCCACATGGAGGCTTCACCTACACCCCAGGACCACTCACCTGCTTATAACCTAAGTCAACTCACGTCTATATGGGGAGGAGGAGGAGGAGGCATCACCACGTGTGTGTTACGCAACCCAAGTCACAGACACTCTGGACCCTTTCATTCTCCTCTTCCTCGCTCTCCTTTCTCTTTGTTCTCTTGATTGTCACCTTTCCCGTCGGCGTCCGCCTCTTCCTGTGGCGTCCTTTCCATTCGGGCGACGCCTGGGTCCTCCGGCTTGCTGATCTGCATTGCCGGCGGAGGCTCTCAAGCCGAACTGGTTACCAATGCCACACATCCTGTGGAGGAGAGGAGTCGGTGGGAGGCTTAGTTCACGGAGCCCCCACTACCACCCCGGCCTCTCTGCTGTCCAGTTATGTCACTCTCACTCGTCAGTGCACTCATTGGCTTAGTCTTCCACACTATATTATCGACGTTTTCATACTGAGTTCTGGCCAGTGGTTGTTTTATATACATTATATATATATATATATATATTATATATATATATATATATATATATATATATATATATATATATATATATATATATATATATATAAACACATGTGAAAAATAGAGAATGCTAAACGCGTTTTCGGCTCACTTCGCTTTTCTAAGAGCATTTTAGATAAAACTATTTCTAAAATGTTTCTATTTCTATCTCTAAAATTGTAACTATTAATGGTTACAGTATTGCAACCTGTGACCTGTATTATGGCGGCAGAAGAGTACAGTAGCTGGTGTCAGGGTATGGGTGGGTAGGTTCGGAATGGATGTAAGGGTCAGGACTGGATGTAAGGTCAGGAATGGATGCAAGGGTCAGGAATGGATGTAAGGGTCAGGAATGGATGGACGGATCAGGAGTGGATGTAAGGGTCAGGAATGGATGGACGGATCAGGAGTGGATGTATGGATCAGGAGTGGATGGCGTGTAAGAGCGTGACCACAAGTGACCAGGATGAGTGGTCAGAGGTGTGGTGCAGACACAGATCAGACAGACAGGGACACACACAAGATACATAACAATGCTCGGGGACGGAGAATTCACACCTGGCTCCCTCGTGGGAGACTCCTACACACACATGACTCTAAAGGGCCAAAACATACCCTGGAAGTGGTCCCCAGGGAAGGCCACACTCCTGCCGCATAACACCGCCGAGGCGAACATGTGTGTAATCCATTATAAGCGGGTCGTGATTATCAGAAACCTGCTGGCCGACGCGTGTTAAGGGACAACTTGGGGGGGAAAAAAATCAAGGTCGTCTGAGCCGGTCAGTCTTGTCTGTGGGCAGAAAAGTGGTGGTGTTGTGCCTTACATTCCTGCCTGATGACCGCCTCGTACACAGTGTGGTGGGTCAGTCGGATGTCTCCTGCTGCCTGCTTCTTCTTTATTAGTCAAGTCTAGCTAAAAACACGACTATTTACATACGGCAACTATATGATACAATTGTCACCAGCAATATAAACATTGGCATCCCTGTTCACCAGACGTTACTGGTGTTCTATTTTGGTTTTGATTAGCTCAGGCGCAAGGTTCACTTTCTTGAGCAACTGATCAAGGTAACGCTAGTCTGCGCCGGCCAGCTTAGCTACTGTGATACATATGGAGGGCAAATGAATGCATTTTATACAAGATCAGTGTTTCTTTGAGAAAAATGGGTTGTGAAACAGTCCAGTGTTGTAGCGATGGCCAGGCGGAGGTGAGGCCAGCTCCGTCACTACAGGCTCGTCTCCTGCGCGTGAAAGGATTTCTCGATCACTAGGACTTTCTTCTGTGGAGTTTCGTTTTAGTCCGACGAATATAGAGTGGCAGCGAAGGCGAGGGACGTCAGGCGTGGTGACCACAAGGTCGAATTCTAACACGCACTTGATTTGTTGCCACGCGGAAGCTCGTGCTAGAAACTGGATCCTACTTCCACCCGCAGCTTCCAAACACCCATATTTCCGCGATGACACAAAGTTAATATTTATTGCACATCTTCGGGCGGGCCGCTAGTCCAGCAGAGGACAGCAAGACAGGCTGGATGATCAAGATGAGAGGTGAGAGAAGAGAAAGAGACAAGCAATAGATTGGAATATTATTAACAAACATGCTGACCTTGCTTACTTAATGCCCAAGACGTGGATCAAGAACAACACTCGCTGCAAGGATCCGTCGACGAGGCACCAGAGGATTGCCACGAACACCTCAGGCTGTCATTGGTGGTGTCCTCAGGTGCCATACTAACAGGCACTCGGGTAATCGTCTGGCCACACTCTCGGCTCATCTCTTTAAAGCTGGGGGCAGACGGATGCCTCGGGGATACGAATTCTGTCTTATGATCCAGAAATGCTACGTGGCTACTAGTGTTTAGGGCTTCGTGCGTCGGCCCGGCTGGGCAGTGACTCACAGCGACACACCCACACCATTGTTGACGTGCCTGGCACACCTTCAACACCCCCCTACACTTCCCTGCTGCAATACTGCACGTGTAACTCCCGTGCCCTTGCCAACACATGCCAGTGTACCAGTGAGAGTGGCAACGTCACTACACATTTCCTCGCGTACACAACGGTGCTAAATGGTCTTCCAGGCTTGGTGCCTTCTTTTCATAATAACTTTCGCACGCGCATAATATGAAATGTGTCTCTATAAATTAAAAGAGGTTTCCAGATCCCCCAAAGTGTCACTATGCAATTAGGATTTAATTGTGTGTGTTCTTCACCTTTCTGTGTTCACCTTCATTAGCAGGAGCTCAATTTAGAATGTTTCCCCTATTACAAATTATCCATTATTTGTGGTCTTTTATGAAATTGTAAATATTGTTTGTTTGTTTCAGGAAGAGTGAGTCGTTGTCCATGGTGTCGGCGAACAGCCCGGCCGTGTTCCGCTTCTTCCGGTACTATTGGGCAGCTGAGAGGGGCGTGGCGGGCGCGGACTGTGGCCACGCCTACAGCCAGTGCCCCGCTGACCTTGACGACATCGTCAACATGCGTGTGCTCAACTTCTGGCAGAACCTCGCCTCCTACGTCTCTATCCACCTGAGTGATGAGTGATGGATGGTGCGTCTACCTGTCTCACGGTGCCTCCTCAACTCTCACCTGGGTGCGTCTGGGGTACTCCCCAGGTGCCTTCTGTTGCCACTGATGTTACCCCGCCCCTGGTGCCACCTGCCCCTGGTGCCACCTGCCCCTGGTGCCACCCGCCCCTGGTGCCACCCGCCCCAAGCTGCCACCCCTCCCCTACCACCCGTGTGCCCCCCAACCGTTCTTCCCCTCCCCCTACCACACCTGTATGTTACCAGCCAGTCGCTAGTGCCTGTAGGGGCGGGTCAGTTGGGCTACCCCTTTCCCCGCCCCCACAACTTGTTACCAGCGAGTCACTACTGCCCTCCCTGCCCCAACGCTGCCCACTGGCCCTCCTCTCACAAGTTGCCACAACGGACTATCGTTCCTGTTAAGTTTCCCCTTTACGGTTTGCAGTTTTCTGTGTTACTTAGGACCTAGATGCCGTCACCCCAGGCCCTAATGTGATGATGATTTTTGTTCTCAAAAACCCTTGTTAAGTTTCCAAGCCCTGGCAGCCCTGGAAGCTGTGGCTGTAGGCACGAGGCCTCAGTCGTGGCTTCCTTCGTGCACTGCCCTAGAGGATCTCCTCCACAAGTGTGTGGTGTTTTGGTGTGACGTGTTTAACCTGTGATATATTAGTTTATTTTGATGTGTCTGACCCGCCTGTTACCGGCGCCAACGGCGCTTGCCCACCGACCTGCATCATTGTTGACCTCCCGACACCTCTGTCACCTCTGCCAGTCATCTCCCGTCACCTCTGTCACCTCTGTCAGTCACTTCCCGTCACCTCCAGTCACCAGTTCCGTTGCTTTTTCTAAATCTTTGACGAACAGACAGGCGTTATTTTTCGTCTATGGAGACGGTCTGCGTACCTGGCGTCTCTCACTTCACTAGTGTATTGAAGAGGTATATTACCTGGTGAGCAGCGTCCACGGACCACACCGTAATTCACGCTCAGTCTTCGGCCTTGCCGAGTAAACCATGTTATTATCTTCCTTGTTTGGTGGACGTTCAAGATCAAACCATTCTGTGACTTGCTTTACACAGTGACCTTTATAACCAAGCATTAGTACGACTCACTCTACTCGCCGAGCGGCGTGATTAATAATGTCGACTCACAATACTCAGCGATTTTTAGAGTGAAAATAATTTTCATTACTCGTTGGCTCTCACGATTGACGTTATGGATCCACTTCTGTAATCGAAATATGTTCACTCGTATTGCTCATTAACCTTGTGATCAAACCAGACCAGCGGACCCCTCTGACCAGACCCACCGGTCTCCACGACCAGACCTGACAATGACTCATTACTCACCAATCAACATATCCGTTTAAGCTTCCAGACACCGCCAGTATTCACCGTCTCTCCGACACACTCACGCACCATCATATCCTAACTACTGAATCTAACGAGGAAAGCTAACTGACGTCACTTGAGTAAATCCTTTGACTCCATGACCCACGAATGAGTAAATTGGAATGACTGGCCTCGAGTGAGTATACATTTGACCTCAATCACGCATGACCTACCTCTGTGACCTCCTGATATTTAACATCTGACTCCAAAAGAGCTGGCAGCCCCCTCTCCCCCCCTCACTACTGCTACCAGTCCAGTCATGTGTGTGAGATAACACTGATCAAACACTGCGTTGTCACCACTAATTATTTTAATGTTCCATCAAAGAATCTACTTTAGTTTGACCTTGTTTCTGATGACTTTCCCGCAACAGAAAACTGGCAAGAATATTTAGGCGACGGATCCCTATGTTAATATTTGTATGCATGTGGATATATTTATATTATATGTAACCGACTGAAAAAAAACTAGTTTTTCTTCAAGACGCTTAGATATGACTGTTCGTTCTCTGACTGGATTAACAGAACCCACTATCCGGAGTAACTGTTGATCGGTTCAACAGACGTTGAACCTTACTAACCTGACAGTCAGTAAGTGGGACTGACTAGTCATGACACAATGACTGGACTGGACTGCATATTTGGAATTATGTACAAACCTGACTATACTTGACAACATGTATGCACAATCCTTAAGTGAATCCTGGGACACCTTCTTGAGAAGAAGGTGACTGAAGGGAGCCTCTACTTATTGGCCAAGATGGAACTTGAAAGTTTAAACGTAAGAAAACAAAACACAGTATGTACATTATGTACAAAGCTTTTAGACTTTAGACTTTGGTAGTCATTTAGCGAGGGACTTTGGACTTTGAGGACGTGGCTGACTTGGGTGCACGAGTTGAGTAATACTTTTGACAACATGGCAATATGCAAATGAGAATCTCATTTGCATATTGACAGATCAGACATTTATTTATTGTTTAGGTTATAGCTTAGATTCAGATCGATGTCAGTGGACTTACACTGATGTCACTGGATCAAATGAACTGATGCTACTGACCACATCTGGACTCATGAGAGTTGACTCCTTAGAGTATTTTGTACCCAACTGATCTGACTTCTGACACACACACACACACACACACACACACACACACACACACACACACACACACACACACACACACACACACACACACACACACACACACACACACATAGGGTTTGAACTTGAACAATAATCAGCTCTTGAGGACTAATTCACCGACTGCTACACTGATACATTCACTGAAGGCTGAAAATTACATGACAAAATTCATGCCTTCTCTACTGTTTTAATTAATAATCGACTGTCATAAGTAACTCACAAGCCATTGAGCGAATATTACAAGTGACTCAAAGTAATAGACTGGATGACTGTATCTTCCTGAAGAAGGAGCTGACTGGCCAACAACAATTAACTATACATAACTTACAACTGCGGTACCAAGCCACGTACAGAGTGACTGGTGGTGCGTGAGGGTCAGTCTCACACTCTCCTCACTGACTGGTGAATGACTGGCAAGAGGCGGCGATAGACTTTAGTGGCGTAACTCTTCTCAGGGACAAACTGAACGAATGACATTCGACTGATTTCCTGCATGACTGTTGTGTACTCTTGATCTAAGTATTACCCCCCCCCCCCCCCCCCCCCCTTGTGCACTACTCAGTCCCATGCAAGTGTACAATGCTGATGAGAGAGAGAGAGAGAGAGAGAGAGAGAGAGAGAGAGACAGACAGAGAGAGAGACAGAGACTGAGAGAGAGAGAGAGAATCCCAACCAGCAGCCAATCAGAGGCCGCAGTTGTTCCATGGCACTCACACGAACAAATGACCTCGCAGCTAATGACAGTTCATATAACCTTTTCACCGCCCACCTCCACAATGAGACCCTCGCTGCCACCACTGTTGGCTGACATTTACAGAACTCGTTTAGGCCTTAACTTGTCAGAATTGCTTGAACTTTGCGCCCGACCTGGTGACAGTACCCCCCCCCCCCCAGTCCCTCCCCTCTCTCTCGTTTCGTTCTTCTGACACAGTGGAAGTGGATTAAGAATCTATCGAGTCAGCTGACAGACTACGATACATAAACAATATCAATTGACACCAAAAACGGGACATTTGCATCGTTAGCTGGAGACTGTTATACACCAGCTGACTGTTTAACTTACAGCTCAACATCCATCGACCAGTTAGGACACGTTTTTAACATATGACAAATTACGAGTCATTTACAGCATGAACTGATTGTCAACGAGACATTTACAACATTAGTTGACTGACAACTGACATTGACAACCTGAACTGACTGATAACGAATCATTTACAACCTGAACTGACTGACAACGAGACATTTACAACCTGAACTGACTGACAACGAGACATTTACAACCTGAACTGACTGACTACGTGACATTTACAACCTGAACTGACTGACAACGAGACATTTACAACATGAACTGACTGACAACGAGACATTTACAACCTGAACTGACTGACAACGAGACATTTACAACCTGAACTGACTGACAACGAGTCATTTACAACATGAACTGACTGTCAACGAGTTATTTACAACATGAACTGACTGTCAACGAGACATTTACAACCTGAACTGACTGACAACGAGACATTTACAACATTGACAACGAGACATTTACAACCTGAACTGACTGACTACGTGACATTTACAACCTGAACTGACTGACAACGTGACATTTACAACATGAACTGACTGTCAACGAGACATTTACAACATGAACTTGACAACCTGAACTGACTGACAACGAGACATTACAACCTGAACTGACTGACAACGAGACATTTACAACCTGAACTGACTGACAACGAGACATTTACAACCTGAACTGACTGACAACGAGACATGAGACGCCGAGACGAGCGAGAATCTCCCTCGTTGGCACCCAGAGGCACCTACAGACTTGTGGCACTGCACTCTGACACTCACTGACAGTAACTGCAGTGAAGTGACAGGAGGAATGACACTGAACAGTAGTGACACGCACTGCCATTGCAACTGACACATTTTCATGACATATGACACACGGCAATGACACTTGATAAGTGACAGTCTGATATGACACGTGACACGACATATGACACATGACACACACGTCTTGGAAAGAAGTAACAAAGATTCCTTCATCTCACTCATCACTAGACAACGAATAACACGAAATGACACGAAATGACACGAAATGACACGAAATGACAACCAATATGTCACCAAAAAACGGTCCATTTTCCAGGGGAAAATATCCTGACTATATTACAAGAGAAAGAACTAAGCATTAAGCTTAAGTTCTGACACCCAGACATGACACCCAAAGTGACATGACACAAGCGTGACATGACACAACGTACACATCTGACCAGACTTCACCAACAGCTGTTGAACATAACAACGACGACAGCTGTCTTCAGCAAACAGCAACCGTTACAGAGGTTACGATAACCTGTGCTATTAAGAATGGTGTCATATTGCTGTTATCTTTGTCTGAAGGTCAAAGGTCTTATCACTGGAGGTGACTTTTCAAGTTTCACCAAACTCCACTTAGGTGGAAGTGTGCCATTGGCTTACTTTACTATGTATGACATGTGTCAAAAGTTTCGTCACTATCACCTTCATCACCATCACCCTCTTCACCATCACCCTCGTCGTCACGGTTGACACCATGTAGGTTACTGTATAGACTTTAAGCACCTTCCATGGTGATCATGACAAAAGGTGCACTCAATCTATCATGTTCCTGTTACACAAGTGATAATATGTGCCAGCCTCATCATGTTCGGATTGGCACTGACACCACAACACTGCCGTGTGCCAGTGCCACCTCTGACACCATCACCAGCCTCCTCCACTCACAACACCACCACCATCTTACCTAACAACAAGCTAACCACAATACCGAAACCACTGCATTTCTCCTTCTTCCTCCCTGACAACGTCACGGGTCCTCTCCCTTGCCAACGAAGCCAGGTCGGTGACGAGAGACCTCGTTGCCAAGAGAGCGAGGCTCGTTGGCGGCCGTGGTAACATTAGCGCGGGTCAAGTACAAGAGAAGCATATCTGGAGACTGGTCCGAAGTCCATACGGGCCCGTAGGCTGCTGGATGTGAAGCACAGACTCGCTCGCATCACCCGGAAACTCCCCCTTAAAAACTACTTAAACTCTTATACCATTTGCTTACACATAAGCGGGACACTTACTGGGAACGTTCCAGACCCGCGAATTATTATCTGTAAGTCAAAATAAGATAACAATATCTACCTACTGTTCCAAAGGGGAAGGAGAAGGGTGATTTCAATGTGGTTCTTAGAGAACTGTGAAAGCAAGCCGAGTTCACCTCTTTACAAGCAGCAGTCTTAAGGCCCCCAAAATGTTCCGGACTGGCTACGTGTCAAACTCCCTGTGTCCCTGTGTAAATCAAATATAATTGTTATTTTCAGAGAATACGAAACATGGTATTTTTGTAGCAGATAAAAAAAAGTTCATGTAATATATCTATTACATAGAGTGGGCGTCAGAATTATTAGCTGAAAATCTATGAAAAGCTGTGAATTATATATAGTCTTTACTACCCTGTGTTTCTCAAATTATGAACACAGCATTTGTCCTTACTGTTAATTGATATTATTATTATTATTATTATTATTATTATTATTCTGATACTGTTTGTGGGTGTGGACTGCGTGTACGTGTGTGTGTGTGTGCGTGGCGCAGGGTGTCTGGCCACACACACACACACACACTCATACACACTCACACACACTCACCTGTTGCTGATGCTATGGCGCCCAGTCGTGTGAATAAATGAGACGTAAGACTTTTAAACTCACCTGTGTTTCATTCACCCATTATCCTTATTCATCCACCAAGCCTGGCTTATGTTCCCCCCCCCCCCCGCCTCCTCACACTCATCCTTACTCATCCACCTCCACACCAAGTGTGTTATTCTCGTATTCATCCACTTCCAACCCCCAGCCGTGTTTACCTCTATACTCATCCTTATTCATCAGCCTTCAAACGAAAAACAACAACTCATACAGGAAGCTAAAACCAAAGCCTCATAAGGGCGTTACTCATCAATAATGTAAGACTCGTGTTCAGTCTTACGTAATAAGCTTGTTAGAGAAGACTCCAGACTTGAGGGCACTCCAGAGGGGAGCAGTACAGTCACTCTGGTTCCACCACTTCCACACTCACTCTCCACACTCAGAAGACATGGGGGGGAGGGGTCAGGTCTCTGTGTAAGTGCACTATTGAGTTCATAAAATGTATATCCTCCCCCTCGTCACCTTTCCCCCTATTTAGCCTTTCTATAAGTTCCTCCTCGGACAAGTTACGGCCCCGCTCTTGTGCCAAGTAAGTCCACAAACGGGCTCACCATAGCCAGTGCTACTTGGAACGTTTTGTTCCCAGTAGCTGAATCTTAAACAACAACACATCCTCCTCGGAGAATAAACGACCCAACAAGAGGTGTGATATGTGCCGAGCAGATAGGTGTGTGTGTGTGCGAGCAAGCAGGTGTGTGTGTGTGTGTGTGTGTGTGTGTGTGTGTGTGTGTGTGTGAGGTGTGCAGGTGTGTGTGTGTGTGTGTGTGTGCGAGCAAGCAGGTGTGTGTGTGTGTGTGTGTGTGTGTGTGCTAGCAGGCAGGTGTGTGTGACCTCTGCACGAAACTGTCAGTTTTGACGTTTTCGCGTCAAATTCATATCAGTTGGCTATCAAACTCTTACTTCAACCACTTAAACAACTTGTTCCATGAATTTACTGTAACGCAAATTATTGCTCAGTGAATCTCTGCACTGCTCGCGTTCCCTACTGACAGCAATACAGACAAAATTCTCCTGTTCCAATTATTAAATTTCAAAGTAAACATTCAAAATATCGCGTAAAAATTAAATTAAAAAAATCAACACGACACTTACTTGAAAAATTATTTAATTATTATTTAATATCCGGTCGAATTTAAGTTAGGGAGTAGCGAGGGATAAGTCAGCTGAGGTCGCTAAGTTAGTTCGCTCTCAGAATACACAAAGTTCATAGAGTCAAAGTTGACGTCAGTGTTTGTATCAGAGTATAAGGCGAAATTAATGGAAAATCATGAATAAAGTCATTCGGCCACTCTACCTAAGGTGTCGCTATATGCAGACACACCGTCACAATGACGGAAGTACAGATTATAGGAGATTACGACGTTTCGGTCCGTCTTGGACCAATACCTTCGGTCCGTCGTGGACCAATACCTTCGGTCCTTCCTGGACCAATACCTTCGGTCCGTCGTGGACCAATACCTTCGATCCTTCCTGGATCAATACCTTTGGTCCGTCCTGGACCAATACCTTCGGTCCATCCTGGACCAATACCTTCGGTCCGTCCTGGACCAATACCTTCGGTCCGTCCTGGACCAATACCTTCGGTCCATCCTGGACCAATACCTTCGGTCCATCCTGGACCAATACCTTCGGTCCGTCCTGGACCAATACCTTCGGTCCATCCTGGACCAATACCTTCGATCCGTCCTGGACCAATACCTTCGGTCCATCCTGGACCAGTATGAAGTGGTGCAAAGGAAGAGTGGTGAAGAATGTCAATAAATAAGGTAAGAATATGAACAAAGGCGAGAAAGAAGGAAGTACACCACAGCAGTTAAGACGAATAAAAGCAAAGATGAGAAAACTGCAGAAGACCTTATATAGCCAAGATAAGGGGGTGAAACAGAGACAAAAGAGAGAGAGAGAGAGAGAGAGAGAGAGAGAGAGAGAGAGAGAGAGAGAGAGAGAGAGAGAGAGAGAGAGAGAGAGAGAGAGAGAGAGAGAGAGACAGGAAAGAGAGACTAGCGGGGACAAAGCTTAAGTCAGGTCACGTTTGTTAAGAAGGTTGGAGCATCTTAAACATGTACTGTGAAAGGGAAGAGTCAACACCAACAAAGCCAGGACTCAGGTTCCTGTTGGGCAACGTTGTGTATCAGAGCACATTTACCAAGACGCCGTCTGTGAAGAGCAGAGGAAGGGAAGATTAACAACACCAATCTATAGCACGATTAGAGTCCCTAACACCAATCTATAGGACGATTAGAGTCCCTAACACCAATCTATAGGACGATTAGAGTCCCTAACACCAATCTATAGGACGATTAGAGTTCCTAACACCAATCTATAGAACGATTAGAGTCCCTAACACCAATCTATAGAACGATTAGAGTCCCTAACACCGATCTATAGGACGATTAGAGTCCCTAACACCAATAGACGATTAGAGTCTAACACCAATCTATAGGACGATTAGAGTCCCTAACATCAATCTACAGGACCCTAACACCAATCTATAGGACGATTAGAGTTCCTAACACCAATCTATAGGACGATTAGAGTCCCTAACACCAATCTATAGGACGATTAGAGTCCCTAACACCAATCTATAAGACGATTAGAGTCCCTAACACCAATCTATAGAACGATTAGAGTCCCTAACATGACAGAAGAGAACATTGTTTGTGTCTGGAGACTTAACACTTCTTTTGTGTTCCTTAAGTCTGTCATTTAGAGTACGGCCAGTTGCCCGAAGTATTGGACAAGACGAACAGGAAGTAGACACCAGCAGCATTAGAAGCAGCAGGAGGAGCAGTGTGAAGCAGATTACTAAGAAGAGTGTTAGTTTGTCCAAAGGTGAGGTCACCTTTCTTACGTCAAGAGGACAAAGGGTGTTAGTGAGTTTTTTTTTAGTTCAGATATGAAGGGAAGACAGAGCAGTGTTACTTGTGTGTGAAAGCAGCTTTAGGATGAAAGTCCTTTTAGTTTGAGAATCGGCAGAGTTGATGAAATTTAAGGGATAATCAAGCTCAGAGAAATTTCAGAATGAAGAAACTGAGGGACACAGATGCGTAGGGCAAGGAGGAAGACATCTATCTCTCTCATATTTATATATATATATATATATATATATATATATATATATATATATATATGTGTGTGTGTGTGTGTGTGTGTGTGTGTGTGTGTGTGTGTGTGTGTGTGTGTGTGTGTGTGTGTGTGTGCGTGTGCGTGTGTGTAAATCACGAAAATTAAACACGTGATCAAAAATGTGAGTGTCAGACCACGGAGGAAGAATTGAAACAGGAATTTCCTTAAGTACTTTCATATATTAATACATCTTCAGAAGAAGTACATGAATTCCTCCTTCTGAAGATGTACTTAAGTACGAAAGTACTTAAGGAAATTCCTGTTTCAATTCTCCCTCCGTGGTCAGACACTCTATATATATATATATATATATATATATATATATATATATATATATATATATATATATATATATATATATATATATATATATATATATAACAGGTAAAAGATAATATACACTAACTATAAAAATGAACCACCTCCCCCCCAAATAGTTACAAACTGGACATTAAATAAAAACCAGAATCAGTGAACAAAACCCTTCGTGAGCAACAGAGACACGAGCCTCACCACACACTATGACCAACCACCTCACACGACATATAAACTAACCTTAACTGAGATATTGGGTTAAAAAAATATATACATTAAGATTCAATATTGTACCCGGGAGTCATGTCGACAGACTGATTGATCCTTTGCCTTAGTATATAAAAAGAAAAATGACAAAGCCAGAGATAGATACAAAGATAATAAAAGAGACAAAGCCAGAGATAGATACAGAGATAATAAAAGAGACAAAGCCAGAGATAGATACAGAGATAATAAAAGAGACAAAGCCAGAGATAGATACAGAGATAATAAAAGAGAGAGAAACTAGGAATTTGAGAACACAACTAATTATAAAAACATTGAGTGACGACATTGACAAATGACCACAATTACCAAAGCCACATAATGACTGTCTCGTGTGTACTCAAGATCAGTTAAATATTTGGTAAAGGTCACTTGACTCATTACCTCCTTAACAATATGAATATTATATATATATATATATATATATATGTCGTACCTAATAGCCAGAACGCACTTCTCAGCCTACTATTCAAGGCCCGATTTGCCTAATAAGCCAAGTTTTCATGAATTAATGTTTTTTCGTCTACCTAACCTACCTAACCTAACCTAACCTAGCTTTTTTTGGCTACCTAACCTAACCTTACCTATAAATATAGGTTAGGTTAGGTAGTAGGGTTGGTTAGGTTCGGTCATATATCTACGTTAATTTTAACTCCAATAAAAAAAATTGACCTCATACATAGAGAAAAGGGTTGCTTTATCATTTCATAAGAAAAAATTATAGTAAATATATTAATTCAGGAAAACTTGGCTTATTAGGCAAATCGGGCCTTGAATAGTAGGCTGAGAAGTGAGTTCTGGCTACTAGGTACGACATATATATATATATATAATATTATATATATATATATATAATATATATATATATATATATATATATATATATATATATATATATATTATACACTTGACATTAGCATATCCAGTACTATACCAGCTAGACCACACTGACTGTACAAAAAAGTTGGAAGTCGTGAGACGACTTTTAACCCAATCCCCGACAGCACTCGGAGGTCAATTTTAGGGTACAGATAATTTATCGAATCACCTCGCTGTTGGGGGCCACGTGAGTAACACACAACCGAAGAAGCTGCTTCGCGAACAAATCCACAAGGGCCGTGACTAGGATTCGAACCTGCGTCCTGGAGCTGCTTCGCATTTGAACGATCACTTTATCAGTGAGCATCCATCCTTAGGCAGGTGACTCCCATTTGGAACACGTTTGCTTAAGATGCGGAAGCCTGTGACATCGAGACATGATAACGGCTTCACCACACTCTCGGCTCCTAGTTCCCACTATTCCCTAATTCAGTGGTACTTAGCATTAAATTTTAGTTTGTTCATAATAGAAAATAAATGTAAATCTGAGCAAAAATGAGATTCCAAGGACAAGCTTCAGGTGATATGATGTTGGAGGACAGCTCCTGGCATGTACTGACAGGGAGAGTGAGTGTGTGTGTGTGTGTGTGTGCGAGTGTGTACTCACCTAGTTACTCACCCTAGTTGTGCTTGCGGGGGTTGAGTTTTAGCTCTTTGGTCCCGCCTCTCAACCGTCAATCAACAGGTGTATAGGTTCCTGAGCCTATTGGGCTCTATCATATCTACACTTGAAACTGTGTATGGAGTCAGCCTCCACCATATTACTCCCTGTGTGTGTGTGTGTGTGTGTGTGTGTGTGTGTGTGTGTGTGTGTGTGTGTGTGTGTGTGTGTGTGTGGGCGGTGTGCGGACTGAGAGTACACTTGGCTAAACAAGTATACACGATGAAGGCACACATGTGGTCACAGTGTACATACACCAGTTGCATACCGAATGCGTACACGTGGCGCGCGCGCGCACACACGCACACACCTTCTTAGGCAGTGATGTGGTGGAGGCTGACTCCATACACAGTTTCAAGTGTAGATATGATAGAGCCCAGTAGGCTCAGGAATCTGTACACCAGGTGATTGACAGTTGAGAGGCGGGACCAAAGAGCCAAATCTCAACCCCCGCAAGCACAATTAGGTGATTATGTGTGTGTGTGTGTGTACTCACCTACACACACACACACACACACACACACACACACACACACACACACACACACACACACACACACACACACACACACACACACACACACACACTCTCTAACTTGGGAATTGCTTTTAAATACATGGTTGGGATGGCGATATACTAAAGAAATTGTTCATGACTTTTGTTAGGCCAAAGCTAGAATATGCAGCGGTTGTGTGGTGCCCATATCTTAAGAAGCACATCAACAAACTGGAAAAGGTGCAAAGACATGCTACTAAGTGGCTCCCAGAACTGAAGGGCAAGAGCTACGAGGAGAGGTTAGAGGCATTAAATATGCCAAAACTAGAAGACAGAAGAAAAAGTAGTGATATGATCACCACGTACAAAATAGAAACAGGACTCGATAAAATTGATAGGGAAGAATTCCTGAGACCTGGAATTTCAAGAACAAAAGGACACAGACTCAAGCTAAGGAAACAATGGTGCTACAAAGACATCAGAAAATTCATTTTTGCAAACAGAGTGGTAGACGGTTGGAACAAGTTAGGTGAGAAGGTGGTGGAGGCCAAGACCGTCAGTAGTTTCAAAGCGTTATATGACAAAGAGTGCTGGGAAGACGGGACACCACGAGCGTAGCTCTCATCCTGTAACTACACTTAGGTAATTACACACACACACACCGTGGAACATGTGAACATAATAGCATCGGCAGCATTAGCAAGGGATCATATGCAGTTCACATGCCAGACAAAAACAATTCCCTCATGAGCTTAAAAAAAAAAATTGCATTCATAATTTCCTACTTGTATCCATTTTTGCCCCTTTACTACACACTTTGGACAGTAAACATCATTAGCTTTATTTTTGAACTAGTTCCTGAACTACAGGACGGAAGTTATGACGACATGCTCAGGGAGATATACCTCACAATCACGAGGGAAAACAATGAACATGATTACGACATAAAAGATTCTGATTTAATTGATCAGATTAAGAGAGAGATATATCTTACAGGTGTTGGACCAGCACCAGGAGCTACACAGGGACACTCAACACCAAAATGAACCAGAAAAGTCACAAGGAATGGCTTCAGTATGTGGCAGAGGGAGCATGGAGCCCTCCAGGAAGAGCATGGAGCCCTCCAGGGGGAGCATGGAGCCCTCCAGGGGGAGCGTGGAGGCATCCAGAGGGAGCATGGAGCCCTCCAGGGGGGAGCATGGAGCCCTCCAGGGGAGCGTGGAGGCCTCCAGAGGGAGCATGGAGCCCTCCAGGGGGAGCCATTTGGAGCCCTCCAGGGGGGAGCATGGAGCCCTCCAGGGGGAGCGTGGAGGCCTCCAGGGGGAGCGTGGAGGCCTCCGGAGGGAGCATGGAGCCCTCCAGGGGAGCGTGGAGGCCTCCAGGGGGAGCGTGGAGGCCTCCAGAGGGAGCATGGAGCCCTCCAGGGGGGAGCATGGAGCCCTCCAGGGGGAGCGTGGAGGCCTCCAGGGGGAGCATGGAGCCCTCCAGCGGGAGCATGGAGGCCTCCAGAGGGAGCATGGAGCCTCCCCCCAGCCCCCGGTGCACGACAAACCCCAGTAACCTTATCTATGGTCCCCTGGTCTGCTCATAAAGTGCTGTAGATCGTTGAAAGAGAGTACCTGACAGGCAGGAAGCTGAAAGACAAAATGAAAGAGGAAATGTCAGATTGAAGATTCCTAAGAAAATAGATGAAGTTGATAAAGATATAATGTTTCCCAGGTGCGGGGAGGCAGGAGGAGGAGGAGGAGGCAACATCTTGGACTGAGGTAAGTGTGAGGGGCTGAGGTGTGAGGGGCTGAGGTGTGAGGAAACCACCACACGCGGTCAACACGCTGAGGAATCTCCCTTCAGCCTCGCCCTTCAAGAACCACCATGCCTGGGGAATGTTATTTTATTGCATTTATTTAAATACAAGAAGGTACATTTGGGTGTGAGAATACATAACATTGGCGTTCCTTACATTCTTGCACGGGCTAACACGCTCAGCGTTTCTGGGGAATTAAGAGTATTGGGAAGTGGAGAAGCCCCCCCTAGGTACAATAGCTAGAAGAATGTCACCAACGGGGTCCCACAGGGCTCAGTACTCGGACCCATCCTGTTTCTAGTATATGTAAACGACCTTCTAGAGGGTATAGACTCATTCCTCTCAATTTTTGCATCGTCAGCAAACATTATGAGAAGAATCAAAACAGATGAAGATAGACAGAGACTACAGGACGACCTGGACAAACTGGAGGAATGGTCTAGAAAATGGCTGCTAAAGTTCAACTCAGGAAAGTGTAAAGTAATGAAATTAGGCGAAGGGAGCAGGAGGCTGAACACAAGGTACCACCTGGGAGGTGAAATCCTGCAAGGGTCAAATAGAGAGAAAGATCTAGGGGTTGATATCACACCGAACCTGTCCCCAGAGGATCACATCAAAAGGATATCATCAGCGGCATATGCTAGACTGGCCAATATAAGAACTGCCTTTAGAAACTTGTGTGAGGAATCGTTCAGGACCCTGTATACTACTTATGTAAGACCAATCCTGGAGTATGCAGCTCCAGCCTGGAGTCCGAACCTAGTTAAACACAAGACGAAGTTAGAGAAGATTCAGAGGTATGTCACCAGACTGGTCCCGGAACTGAGAGGAATGAGTTACGAGGAAAGGCTAAGGGAGCTGAACCTCACGTCCCTGGAAAACAGAAGAGTAAGGGGAGACATGATAACCACCTACAAAATTACCAGAGGAATTGACAGGGTGGACAAAGACAAACTCTTCAGCACGGGTGGAACACGAACAAGGGGACACAGGTGGAAACTTAGTACCCAGATGAGCCACAGAGACGTTAGAAAGAATTTTTTCAGTGTCAGAGTAGTTAATAAATGGAATGCATTAGGAAGTGATGTGGTGGAGGCTGACTCCATACACAGTTTCAAATGTAGATATGATAGAGCCCAGTAGGCTCAGGAACCTGTACACCAGTTGATTGACAGTTGAGAAGCGGGACCAAAGAGCCAGAGCTCAACCCCCGCAAACACAACTAGGTGAGTACACAGTAGGGGTTGGTGGCTGAGTGGATAGCGCTCTAGACTCGTGGATCTAGGGACCGGGGTTCGATCCCGGAAGCTGGCGGAAACAGATGGGCAGAGTTTCCTTCACCCTGATGCCCCTGTTACCTAGCAGTAAATAGCTACCTGGGAGTTAGACAGCTGCTACGGGCTCCTTCCTGGGTGTGTGCCTGGGGTGTAAAAAAAATACAATATAGTTAATAACGTTGATTGACAGTTGAGAGGCGGGCCGAAAGAGCCAGAGCTCAACCCCCGTAAGCACAACTAGGTGAATACAACTAAGTGAATATACGGGTATATTTTAATTTTTGTCAGCGTGTATCATTATTCATTTAGTTAAATTTATTTGACAAGATCAAAAGAAACACGTTAGGGAAAAGGTTAAGAAGTGAAGGCTAGAGAGAGAGAGAGAGAGAGGAAGAGAGAGAGAGAGAGGAGAAGAGACCGAGGAGGAGAGAGAGAGGGAGAGAGAGAGGAGAGAGAGAGAGAGGAGAGAGAGAGAGAGAGACACACACACAGAGAGAGCGAGAGCGAAAGAGAGAGAGAGAGAGAGAGAGAGACACACACACAGAGAGAGCGAGAGCGAAAGCGAGAGAGAGAGAGACAGAGACAGAGAGAGCGAAAGAGGAGAAAGAGAGAGACAGAGACAGAGAGAGCGAGAGCGAAAGAGAGAGAGAGAGAGAGACAGAGACAGAGAGAGCGAGAGCGAGACAGAGAGAGAGAGAGAGAGACAGAGACAGAGAGAGCGAGAGCGAAAGAGAGAGAGAGAGAGAAATCACAAGAAAACAAACAAACCCCATTCACTATTGCCACCACAGGGTGCAATGTATTTCCAGGGTGATTTTTTGTCCTCTATTTCGCCTTTATTCCAACGCTTTAGCCGCTGTGCTTGATAAGTTATCAGCGCCGGCCGGTACAGGGCGGGAAAGATGAAAAAAGTCAAGGATAACTTCATACCAGGAAATACCACTAAAAGTGCCCTCACGTGCCACCCAAGACTTTCACACGTATTCTCCAGGCATTTCCTAAAAGTCTTTCCAGAAATATTCCATTATTTTTTTTTTGCACACGTTAGCAACAGAAGCTGTTGAGTAGGTTTATATATAGAAAAGTGAAGGTGGGAAGAGCTTTTGTCACCAGATTCATCATGAGTTTCTGACGGGGTAACAAGGGACGTGAACAGAAAACGGGATGTCGTGGAGAGACATGATTGGCGAATATTTTTTTATTTAATGTTTATCATAAATCTCCATAATTGTGACTGATTTATGTTTGTTTGTTTGTGTTTGTTTCGTTATACAACACGACTTGTTTGGTAATATTACGCTGGTCTTGTATTTTTTTTTTTTAAGTAACGTTTTAAGGAAAGTCATAGAGCCAGCAAACTGGTGTTGGGATTTAAACCCCTTGGTGGGGTTGCTGGTATAATTATTGACCCTTGTCTTCTCTCCCCCCTCCCCCCCCTACTGTGTTTACCTACTCTCCCCCTTTCATTCTCAATCGTCTCATTTTCACACCTCCTCTCCCTTAATCTTCTCGTCTTCACTTTTCACTTATCTATAGTTGTTTTTCTCTCTCTCTCTCTCTCTCTCTCTCTCTCTCTCTCTCTCTCTCTCTCTCTCTCTCTCTCTCTCTCTCTCTCTCTCTCTGCCTTTCTTATCTGTGATGTCAGCTCTTACTCTCTCCTCGTCCACCATTACGCTCTCTCATTTCTAGCTCACTTTCCCTTGTTGAACTTATATTGTGTCTCCCTCTTACTCATATTCCTCTTTTATTCTGTCTTTCGCTTACCCTTTATCTGCTCCCCCCCTTCTCTTTTCGTATCATTTCTTGCTTATCTTCCTTCATTTACTTCATATTTACACTCTCTTCTTGAGACTCTCTAACCTAACCTTCCTCACTGTGCTTCCATCCTCCCTCCATCCCTCCCCACTCCTCTTCCCCCCTCCTCATCACCTCCCTAGGAGCTTCTAAGCCTGGAGGACAGAGGACACATGATCACAACATTAAAGATACTTGAGGGAATAGACAAGGGTGGACAAGGACAGCTTCTTTAACAGAGAGAAAGTAAGACAAGAGGACATAAGTGGAAGCTGGAAACACAAATGAGTGGAAGGAATGCCAGGAAATACTGGTTCCCTGTGATAGTGGTCAACTGGTACTGAAGGGAGAGGTTGTGGAAGCCACCTCCACCAACAACTTTAGTGGCGGATTCCACAACGATTTCGAACGTCAGACGAGTTAAATGATAAGGGAACAAGTAAGTACTTCCTCCGCCTCCTGATCTCCAGCACAACATTCCTGAACACTCGTCTACCACCTTATACTTTCTCCCCCCCTCATGTTCTGACCCCCTCTTTTCCCCCTCCGCCCCCACTACCACCCCCCACTACCACCCCCCCACTACCACCATAACCTCGATTAGAATTACCTGTAAGAGCCAAACCCTGACCTGACACGACCTTCCACAGTCACGTACTCGTCCTGACCTTGTCCTAATGACCATCCCTTCCCCTTACGACCTCTCCTCCCCCTCCCCCCTTACGACCTCTCCCCCCTCTCACGGACCCCCCCCCAACCCTTCCACCTGCCAACAGGTGAGACGATATAATTATGGATCACCAGGCGGGTTACAGAGACCAGATGACCTCTTAAGGCGGGGGTCAGGTCAGTGTTTGTCACGCGTTAATGACCTTGTTTGTCACAGCGAGGGGTCGGTGGTTGGGGGGAGGAAGGAGGGGGAGGGAAGGGGTGGGGAAGGGAAGGAGGGGGGGGGGAGGAGGAGGAGGGGGAAGAGCAGGAGGGGGGGCGTGATCACAGCCTCCTGTTCCCTTTCACTTTCTGATTGTCTCCTGGCTGTGTGTGTCTGTCTGTCCCCCCCCCCCTCCCCCCCTCCATGTCCCAGCTCTCTCTCGTAATATATAGTAGAGAGAGGGGGGATACCCGGCTGTACCCGGGTCTCTCTCTCATCCCTCTTCCTATCTCCCTCTTTCTTCCCTTCTCCCCGTCTCCAATTTTTTCCCCAACGATACCCCCCTCTTTCCCCTCTCTTATCTCTCCCATTCTTCTCCCTTTCACCTGTCTCCCCTCTCTCCTTACCTCTTCAAACGTCCCCACCCTTTCTCCTTCCATTTCCATTTTCTCAAACTTGACTTCGTCAAAATCACACACAGGAGCGAAGGGGGGGGGGGGGGTAGATGCCGATGTTTCTTAAAGTATGACACAGGACCTATGACACTCCCCTCCCCCATATGCTTCATGTTTGAAAGTTGGGTGAGGCTAGCCTTGAGCGTCTGGCCTCCAAGCAGACACATGAAGCCACATTCACTCTTATAGCTATAGACGCTCCTATAGTGGGGGACATGATGCTGGGTCTCTCTCTCCTCCCTCTCTCCTCTCCCCACCTATCTTCCCCCATTCTTCCCCAACATTCTCTCTGTGTCCCTGTCCTTTCTCTCTCTCTCTCTCTCTCTCTCTCTCTCTCTCTCTCTCTCTCTCTCTCTCTCTCTCTCTCTCTGTTTCGCTTTCTCTCTCTCCTCTCTCCCCCGTTCCTTCCCCCTTTCCTTTACGCCTCTTGTGATGGAAGTGGGCATAAAGGTGGAGATGGGAGGGAAGGAGAGAGAGAGAGAGAGAGAGAGAGAGGAGAGAGAGAGAGAGAGAGAGATAGAGAGATAGAGAGATAGAGAGATAGAGAGATAGAGAGATAGAGAGAGGGAGAGAGAGCCGTGTGAATGCTCTGGAGTCATAGATCAGGTCTGGCACTCTGGATTGGTAGTGAAGCTTCCATATCTATCCATCTATCCATACATATATTCTTTCATCCGTCTATCCATCAATTTATCTATCTATCTATTCATCGATCCATCCATATACTCATCTATCTATTCATCCATATCCGTCTATCCATCCACCTCTGCATCTATTGATCCATCTATCTGTTCATCAAACCATACATTTATCCATCCAGCTGTTCATCCATCTATCCATCAATCTATCTATTTTGCTTAATACGAATCCAACTTTTAATCCATCTATCTACTCGTCTGTCTATTCATCTATTTATTCATCAATCCATCTATTAATCTATCCATATATTTATGCATTCATCTATTTACCCATCTATCCCTCTATCTAGCTATCCATTCATATATCTATGCATCAATCCATCTATCCATCCATCTATCAATCTAGTGCCCCCGTGACTCACTTCCCCCCCCCTCCTGCCCCCCCCCCTCGAGTCATTCCTTAATTTGCATAGGTTTAGGTCAAGTGTGTCTTCAGATGTACTCACCTAGATGTGCTTGCAGGGTCGAGCTAGGCTCCTGGCCCCCCGCTTTCCTAACTTCCTTAGATTAATGCAATGACTCATTTCTCACACTTTTATCATATTTACTTTTAAAACTTTTTAATTGAATTAGCTTCAACAACTTCTACGTCTAACCTGTTCCACTTATTGACAACCCTGACACTGGAAATGTTCTCTCTGGCGTCCCTGTCACTCATATGTGTGTGTGGGTGTACTCAGCTAGTTCTGCTTGCGGGGTTGAGCTCTGGTTAATTTGTCCCGCTTCTCAACTGTTTAATCAACTGGTGTACAGGTTCCTGAGCCTATTGGGCTCTATCATATCTACACTTGAAGCTGTGTATGGAGTCAGCCTCCACCACATCACTTCCTAATGCATTCCATTTGTTAACTATTCTGACACTAAATAAATTCTTTCTAGTGTCTCTATGGCTCATTTGGTCACTTAATTTCCGCCTGTGAGCACTGAGTGCGTGTGTGTGTGTGTGTACGTGTGTGCGTGTGCGTGTGTGTGTGTGTAAACATACTCGCCACAGTAAGCACATGTAGGTGAGCGAACGTATCAGAGCCCTAACCCGGTCTTCTGATAATTCACCTCAAGACGTTATGGTTTTCCTTGAGACCGCCTGACCTGTGACCTTTGTGTGTCTCGCGAGGTCACGAGGCTTGTCACTGACACTTCCGGTCGCAATCCAGAGACTAGTCCAGGATGTCACAGGTCATTCACGGCGCTTGTCATCTTCACCTGACGTCACATAGACGCGTGACAAGGCAACCTGGATACCTGGCAATGTGGCGAGGATACACGAACACAGCACTCTGTATTATCCTATGTAAGGGAGAGCTTGAGCTTCAGCTACTGGGCCCCATCTCTCCACCATCAGGCTACTGGTACACTGGCTCCCTAGGCCCCCATGAGTAAGATCAACACACATGCTTCATCATCCAGCTCATGTTGTCGTGACGGCGGCTGAATCATCACTGTTACTGTCACTATTACAGTCACTGGTGTCGTTGTCTTCACCATTAACGCATGGTAACGAGCTCAGGGCTGGCACTCTCCTAGCGTCCCCATTGTAAACAAAGCAGCTTGACGCAACACAAAATCCGGATAGGAATCCTGGTTTAATCGACGGTCTCGCGAACGCCAACAACAACAAATCCACAATGTCTAGTACCAAGAAGGATAAATTATGGACCGGGAACTGCATTTATTAGGAATTTTCAAACGGTTTCAGAACCGGAAAAATTACAATGGAGGTTGTGGCAAGAACTGCTTTTGTAATTGACTCTTTTTTTTTTCCTTTTTTTGTTAATGGAACTTGATGCTGTGTGTCCGCCCTCTTGGTGACCTTAGCGCACAAGACTTTGCTCTTAACTCTTTAACTTTCACTTTTGGGGCGGTGATGTTGGTGTATGTGTGTGTGTGTGCTCTCCTCCAGACCTCTGGTAGGGGGCTGGAGCTAGCTCCGGGGCCCCGGCTTCCTCGCTGTCAGTTGTGGAATGTAGCGACTCCCGCTCCTCTACGAGCTCACCATAGCCCGTGCTACTTGGAACTTTTTGTTCCAAGTAGCACGGGCTATGGTGAGCCCGTTGTGGACTTACCTGGCACAGGAGCGAAGCTGTAACATGGGGTGTCCTCTTTACCTCCTCTTTCTGCTTATATCTCCTCTTTACCGCCTCTCCACAGGTATGTGGAGAAGCCACACCTTCACAGGTGTGGCGAGGTGTTGCTGTGACAGCGTCTGGTCATAGTGCTGCCCCCTTGCGGCGCTCCGCTCGTCACCTTCCATTATCCTCTCTCTCTCTCTCTCTCCCCTCACCACAACCTTCTCTTTAATATCAGAGAGACGCTTTTGAAGTCATTTTAACACCCTCGCAACTACAGTCTTACTGTTGTAGCTGTTGTCTACAGTCTTACTGTTGCAGCTGTTGTCTACAGTCACACTGTTGTAGCTGTTGTCTACAGTCACACTGTTGTAGCTGTTGTCTACAGTCACACTGTTGTAGCTGTTGTCTACAGTACACTGTTGTAGCTGTTGTCTACAGTCTCACTGTTGTAGCTGTTGTCTACAGTCTCACTGTTGTAGCTGTTGTCTACAGTCACTGTTGTAGCTGTTGTAGCTGTTGTCTACAGTCACACTGTTGTAGCTGTTGTCTACAGTCACACTGTTGTAGCTGTTGTCTACAGTCACACTGTTGTAGCTGTTGTCTACAGTCACACTGTTGTAGCTGTTGTCTACAGTCACACTGTTGTAGCTGTTGTCTACAGTCACACTGTTGTAGCTGTTGTCTACAGTCACACTGTTGTAGCTGTTGTCTACAGTCTCACTGTTGTAGCTGTTGTCTACAGTCTCACTGGTTGTAGCTGTTGTCTACAGTCACACTGTTGTAGCTGTTGTCTACAGTCTCACTGTTGTAGCTGTTGTCTACAGTCTCACTGTTGTAGCTGTTGTCTACAGTCTCACTGTTGTAGCTGTTGTCTACTACAGTCACTGTTGCTGTTGTCTACAGTCACACTGTTGTAGCTGTTGTCTACAGTCACAC
>NW_025568997.1:40000-62500 GCF_020424385.1 Procambarus clarkii
GAGAGAGAGAAGGGGAAGATAGCAAGCCTGCTACATGTCAGTCTGTTAGACTGACTGACTGAGGAAGCTGGGGCATTTCTGGGTACGGGCATTTCCACACGACCCTGATCTTCCCGTACCCCCATGCCCTCCCCCCTCCCCCTTCCCTATCGCCAGGAGACGTGTCACATCCTCCCGGACAATGCCAGGTCACAGGGTAGAGGCGGGTACATGGGCAACTGTGAGCAACATTAAGGGTGCCGCTGCTCCCTATGACTGGCCCAGCTAGTCTCTCCCTTCCCACAACTGTTCTTTACTGCCTTGTCCCCTCGCGGCCAGGTCAACATCTTGAGGTTATCTTGAGATGATTGCGGGGCTTAGCGTCCCCGCGGCCCGGTCCTCGACCAGGTCTCCTTTTTGTTACACTCCCAGGAAGCAACTCGTACCAGCTGTCTAACTCCCAGGTACCTATTTACTGCTAGGTAACAGGGGCATCAGGGTGATAGAAACATTTCGCCCATTTATCTCCGCCTCGACCAGGGATCAAACCCGGAACCTCAGGACTACGAATCCGAAGCGCTGTCGACCCAGCTGTCAAGCGATAGAGTACTGTCAGTTAGTGAACATTTCTTCACAAATTTGTACGAGACTCTTGTGAACAATACTGAAAGCTTAATGACAGTTTGGGAAGATAAAGTGATCACATCCTTCTGTTTGTTGTATGATCGTGTATTTTATTATTGTATTATTGTATTGTGGTCTTGCCACAGAGCTCCAGGAGGCGTTCCATACAAGACTTCTGTTCTGTGAACCTGTTCCAGCTTTGTTAAGAAATGTATCCTTCGTGTTTCACTTGTGTCTTATTAATATATGTAGGAGCTTACAGGGCCGCCAATCCCGTCTTGTAATTAGTCTCTCATATCTACCTGTAGTCTCTTTATCTTACATAGCTGTGACACTAGCTGTCTTCCAGCTGTCTGGTAGTTCTCCTTTCTTTACTTCCACAGGAAAACTTTATCTGGATCTACGGGTATGGATAGTTCTAGTTCCTCAAGCTGTTTATCTCATCTGCTGTGACTTCCACAATGTTAAGTCTGTCCCACAAGGGCGTCCTGTCCTCTGCCTGTGCGAGAGGCTCAGCTGCCAGCTGTACCACCAGCTGCCAGCTGTACCACCAGCTGTACCACCAGCTGCCAGCTGTACCACCAGCTGCCAGCTGTACCACCAGCTGCCAGCTGTACCACCAGCTGCCAGCTGTACCACCAGCTACCAGCTGTACCACCAGCTAAAAGCTGTACCACCAGCTGCCAGCTGTACCACCAGCTGGCAGCTTTAGTTCAGTTCTTCTCGCCTAACTATTGTCCGCTTCACGTCCTCCTCTCTGGTTTAGGTCTCTCGTTTAGCTGTGTAATTATCTTCGATTTTTTGTTGCTGTGTATATTACGTTGGTGTCATTCTCACGCCGCTAGTGTGTCTGGTATGATCCTCACGTATTCATTGCTAACTCTATTGTACCTGTGGAGGTGCTGTTAACACCGTACGTGAGACCAAGTGTTCAGTATGCAGCCCCAAGAACCCCCCCCCCCGGGCTGGACTTGTGTCGTGCTCCTCAACACACTAAATACGGATTGGATTTTGGATTCTCAAGATCTCTGGACAACAGTTCACCATGACTTATGCCGCTAATGATCGTCTCGTTCACAGGTGATCAGACATTTAATCAATCATTTTGTCCGACATAATGTTAATTGAATAATTTTTCCTTAATAAAAACCTATTTCCTGCATGGACCTATTTGTTTCCTATTTTTGTAACTTTTACACAAATCGCCTTTTCTGGAATTAACTTAAAATGAGTTTGCATAAGAATAAATGAAACTAAAGAAGGCCTTTTGACCCACAGGAGAAACCAACTATTTATATCTATCCAAACTAATTCATATATATATATATATATATATATAGATATATATATATATATATATATATATATATATATATATATATATATATATACATATATATATATATACATATACATATACATATACATATACATATATATATATATATATATATATATATATATATATATATATATATATATATATATATATATATATGTCTACCCTATACTTGAAACAACCCACCGGTACCACGTCTATTATTTTACCCTGTATTATGTTCCATAAATTAGCCACCTTATTCCCAGGCCGGTATTTACCCAGGTCTTTAATATGACTAAACTTATCTAGTGTACATGTAGTAAGCGGGGCGTGGTAGCGAGGTGTCCGCCTCCATCACCAGCGTCTCCAAGAACTCCAAGTAACTCCAAGAACACCTTTATTTTCAAAACATTCTTCTCAGATCTTAACATTCTTGGCAACATTCCTCATTATGATGCTTCTAGGTCAAAGTTGTATTTCATTTATTCTAACTAATGCAGAATATACCAGTAAGATATATTATTATTACTATATTTACTAAAATAAATATGTTTTTCCCTATGGTAGTAACTAGCGAGAGCCCCTAAGTGTGAGAGAAGGAATAAGTAGGACAATCGACTTGAGAATGGTCCAGGACGGACCGAAACGTCGTCGTCCCTTCACCTTCTAGCGTGTAGTTTGGTCAACATACTTTAGCCACGTTATTGTGACTCATCATCTGCATAAGTAGGGGGTAGAA
This sequence comes from Procambarus clarkii, assembly GCF_020424385.1. NCBI lineage: Eukaryota > Metazoa > Arthropoda > Malacostraca > Decapoda > Cambaridae > Procambarus > Procambarus clarkii. The sequence continues at coordinate 42,664 of NW_025568997.1, forward strand.
ATTAGCCTAAGTTACTCTATCCCTCTGAGATGTATATTTTTTTCCTTGTCTCAATAAACATACTTGAACTTGCAGAGACTAAGTGACCCGAGGGACCCCTTGAGTGCTCCTATATATTATATATCTCATAAGCGTCTTCTGGAGCTGGTGTTACTGCCACATTAATAAACTTAATCATAAAATCCTAACGATTAAAACGTCGTATTTACTCTTTGAGAATAAATTAATTGGACTGAGTTTATTTTTTGCGAATAAATGTATCACGAGAATATTTTACTGTCAATAAATTTAGCCGGTACCGGCCTCCTGCTTCTAACTCCTTCTCCTTAGCCTTATTCACCTCTTACTCCTCCTCCTTGACTTCGTCTTCCTCCTTTTCTTCCTGTAAATCCCTCCTTTTCCTGCTGGTGCTCCTCAGGCCCCGGGTGGTGGAGGGCGCTGGTGCACGCCACGGTGAGCAAAGAGACACGTCCTCCGTAATAATTAAATATCACGGATATTCCCCCCATTGCGGAGCTTTCGTGCGCCCGCTGACACACGGACTTTCCCGCGGGCGGCGCTGCCTCACAAGTTAAGGTTCGGGTGTGTGATGTGTGAGTGAGGAGTGAGATAGAGGGAGGCGAGGCGGGAATACCAGAGATCAACAGGATGTGAAGGGGGTTCTACAGGGGCGGGTCCTGCCTCTTGCTCCCTTCTTGTAATTCTCCTTGTCCTTGCTCCTTATCTCTTACTTCTCTTACTTTATTCTCTCTCTTACTCCCTTCTTCTCGCTACTTTTTATCAAAGACCCGCCCCCCCCCCTGTCACTTAGATAATATTTACTTTATCAATCTGTGTTTCTCGAGCGCGTTATATTAAACACAAATGTAACATTTCCGGGTCATCCCATTTCCTTATTGCGACGGAAAACGACTTTCTTCAATAAGTTGTAATTGTATTATTTTTTGCATGTATTTATGTAGTGTGAGGCTCCGAGAGGAAGCCATGGTTGCTCTCTAGGCGAGTGTGGAACCAGTTGTTGTGGAATTGAAATTGAAATAAGTTTATTGAGGTAAAATACACACAAAGGGATGAGGTAGCTCAAGCTATTCTCACCCCGTTATTCAGAGACGTAGGCTAGCTAAGCAGCAAAATAAAATGGTCTGGAAAAACTATAGAAATAACAGGACACTTGAGAGCGGAGAAAGATATCAGAGTACCAGATGGAGCCCGTATTAGAGGGAGCAAGAGTTAGTGTAGCGGGAGCTCCGTGGGATGCCATGGCCGCCAGCCTGGCCAGTCACAGCCCCGCTCCTGTGTCAGGTAAGTCCACTACGGGCTCGCCATAGCCCGTGCTACTTGCAACTTTTGGTTCCGAGTCGCTGAATCTATAACAACAATAACCAGCCTGGCTGCCAGACCCAGCAGCAGCAGTTATTGCGGAGCTCCAGTTATCGTCCCGCCCCAGAGTATTGTCTCCCTGGTGTATATAACCAGTAAGACCTCCCAAAGTTCCCAACGTTAATAAACTGTTATAGTAAAGTTCCCCCTTACTCTAACCCATCAAAGGAACCAAAACAGAAAACGGGACATTATGTCAATTCCGCGAGCCGCTATCATTTTCTAGTAAGAAAATGTTTTTAGTTTTAGGCAGATTATACGTCAAAATGTGACGTTCTGCTAGGAAGACGGATTGATGTCAGAACATAAGCATGAAGTCAACAGCAAAAAGACCATTGACACTTACACAACAGCTCCTATTTACCTCCAGGAGACTCCACAGTTCTATCTATTTTGACTTTTTGAAGCCTCTATTTTGTGTTGATTTATTTAACACGTTATTAATATTCCCCGTCGGTCACCCTTACTCTTCCTCTGTCTAGAAAATGTATATTATAATGTCTTAATTTTTCTTCATGTTAGAAGTTTGTAATTCCTGGAACTTTGTCATTCTTCTCTGTACCCACTTACAGGGATTTATATTTATTGTAGAGTATAGAGGGCCGCTGAGGTGATAAACGAGGCCTAGCAAGAGTCACAACAAGCTAAAGTATAACACTAAATTATCTTATTACTAATTATTCAATGAAACATAAAATGGCATGTGATTACACACATGGTCTTTTGACCATGTCGTAGCTCAGTCGAGTAAGGCGGCGTCTGGGATGCTCTCGGACGCAGGTTCGAATCCTCGTCACGGCCCTTGTGGATTTGTTCATGGCACGTGATTGTTTCTAACACCTGTCCCCCACCCCCCCTCCCCCTCATAAGCCTGAGAAGAGCAAGGGGGGGGGGAGACAGGTGTTAATTGGGTATTAGTACCCGGGCCGTTGGTCGAAATTATCCTCATTAGCACCTGTGTGGCCTGCTTCCCTCTGTAACCAGGGGCCAGATTCACGAAGCAGTTACGCGAGCACTTAGGAACGTGTACATCTTTCCTCAATCTTTGACGGCTTTGGTTACATTTATTAAACAGTTTACAAGCACGAAAACTTGCCAATCAACTGTTGTTATTGTTACAAACAGCCTCCTGGTGCTTCGGAACTCATTAACTGTTTAATAATTGTAAACAAAGCCACCAAAGGTTGATAAAAGATGGACAGGTTCGTAAGTGCTTGCGTAACCGCTTCGTGAATCTGGCCCCAGGTCACACTAAGTAGGGGGAAGAGGTGGGAGCATGAGTGAGCACACGTTGGTGCGTTACTTGGTCAGTACACACAGGTACTGAGAACATCCTGGCACACATGTGGAGACACAGGTGTCACATGTGTCGACACCTGTGTAAGGATCAGTGATATAGATACTCGAAGGTTGTGCTAACATGTTGTAATGGATCACAGAAGCCTCAGTACCGATGAGTGAAGCCTCAGTACCGATGAGTGAAGCCTCAGTACCGATGAGTGAAGCCTCAGTACCGATGAGTGAAGCCTCAGTACCGATGAGTGAAGCCTCAGTACCGATGAGTGAAGCCTCAGTACCGATGAGTGACGCCTCAGTACCGATGAGTGAAGCCTCAGTACCGATGAGTGAAGCCTCAGTACCGATGAGTGACGCCACAGTACCGATGAACGACAACGAGTACTGATGAACGAGCTGTGGTGAGCGGCACTCAACAAGCTAACTAGACCAGACCCAGACCCAATACAGGCCGCGTATGAGCAATATTACTCCTCGATGAAGCTAGATTTGATTCGCTTTGATTACTCACTAGAGACACATTAATCACCCTCCCAAGACGTTACTCAGGAGAGGCTGGTTACCACCTCACACTCACATTAACGAGCCAATTACACCCGCACACTGCCATCATAGCATAATTGGAAACTGAGAAGCAAGAGTTATTTAAGTTTAAGTATTATGTGTGTTAAGAGCAGCAGTGGTCAACTGTGTGCCAATGGAAGTGTTGCAATGTATTGTTTATGAGAGAGACAAAGCGGCACTCATGGTCACGCACCAGAGGTCACTCATGGTCACGCACCAGAGGTCACTCATGGTCACGCACCAGAGGTCACTCATGGTCACGCACCAGAGGTCACTCATGGTCACGCACCAGAGGTCACTCATGGTCACGCACCAGAGGTCACTCATGGTCACGCACCAGAGGTCACTCATGGTCACGCACCAGAGGTCACTCATGGTCACGCACCAGAGGTCACTCATGGTCACGCACCAGAGGTCACTCCAGAGGTCACTCATGGTCACGCACCAGAGGTCACTCATGGTCACGCACCAGAGGTCACTCATGGTCACAGAGGTCACTCATGGTCACGCACCAGAGGTCACTCATGGTCACGCACCAGAGGTCACTCATGGTCACGCACCAGAGGTCACTCATGGTCACGCACCAGAGGTCACTCATGGTCACGCACCAGAGGTCACTCATGGTCACGCACCAGAGGTCACTGGCGGCGCCTACTGCCCAATCGCTTCTTTCTTCACAAGCTGGAATTATGCGCAAAACACTTACCGCCCGACGTGGCGCTGTTGCCTGACCTACAGGGTGAAGGGGTCAATATTACCCTCCTGGCCTACAGGGTGAAGGGGTCAATATTACCCTCCTGACCTACAGGGTGAAGGGGTCAATATTACCCTCCTGGCCTACAGGGTGAAGGGGTCAATATTACCCTCCTGACCTACAGGGTGAAGGGGTTAATATTACCCTCCTGACCTACAGGGTGAAGGGGTTAATATTACCCTCCTGGCCTACAGGGTGAAGGGGTTAATATTACCCTCCTGACCTACAGGGTGAAGGGGTTAATATTACCCTCCTGGCCTACAGGGTGAAGGGGTTAATATTACCCTCCTGACCTACAGGGTGAAGGGGTTAATATTACCCTCCTGACCTACAGGGTGAAGGGGTTAATATTACCCTCCTGACCTACAGGGTGAAGGGGTTAATATTACCCTCCTGGCCTACAGGGTGAAGGGGTTAATATTACCCTCCTGACCTACAGGGTGAAGGGGTTAATATTACCCTCCTGGCCTACAGGGTGAAGGGGTTAATATTACCCTCCTGGCCTACAGGGTGAAGGGGTTAATATTACCCTCCTGACCTACAGGGTGAAGGGGTTAATATTACCCTCCTGGCCTACAGGGTGAAGGGGTTAATATTACCCTCCTGGCCTACAGGGTGAAGGGGTTAATATTACCCTCCTGACCTACAGGGTGAAGGGGTTAATATTACCCTCCTGACCTACAGGGTGAAGGGGTTAATATTACCCTCCTGACCTACAGGGTGAAGGGGTTAATATTACCCTCCTGGCCTACAGGGTGAAGGGGTTAATATTACCCTCCTGGCCTACTGGGTGAAGGGGTCAATATTACCCTCCTGACCTACAGGGTGCAGGGGTCAATATTACCCTCCTGGCCTACAGGGTGAAGGGGTTAATATTACCCTCCTGACCTACAGGGTGAAGGGGTCAATATTACCCTCCTGACCTACAGGGTGAAGGGGTCAATATTACCCTCCTGGCCTACAGGGTGAAGGGGTCAATATTACCCCCTACAGGGTGAAGGGGTCAATATTACCCCCTACAGGGTGAAGGGGTCAATATTACCCCCTACAGGGTGAAGGGGTCAATATTACCCTCCTGACCTACAGGGTGAAGGGGTTAATATTACTCTCCTGACCTACAGGGTGAAGGGGTTAATATTACCCTCCTGACCTACAGGGTGAAGGGGTTAATATTACTCTCCTGGCCTACAGGATGAAGGGGTCAATATTACCCTCCTGACCTACAGGGTGAAGGGGTTAATATTACCCTCCTGACCTACAGGGTGAAGGGGTCAATATTACCCTCCTGACCGACAGGGTGAAGGGGTTAATATTACTCTCCTGGCCTACAGGGTGAAGGGGTCAATATTACCCTCCTGGCCTACAGGGTGAAGGGGTCAATATTACCTTCCTGGCCTACAGGGTGAAGGGGTCAATATTACCCTCCTGGCCTACAGGGTGAAGGGGTTAATATTACCCTCCTGACCTACAAGGTGAAGGGGTCAATATTACCCTCCTGACCTACAGAGTGAAGGGGTCAATATTACCCTCCTGACCTACAGGGTGAAGGGTTAATATTACTCTCCTGGCCTACAGGGTGAAGGGGTCAATATTACCTCCTTCTGACCTACAGGGTGAAGGAGTCAATATTACCTCCTCCTGACCTACAGGGTGAAGGGGTCAATATTACCCTCCTGACCTACAGGGTGAAGGGGTCAATATTACCTCCTCCTGACCTACTGGGTGAAGGGGTCAATATTACCCTCCTGACCTACAGGGTAAAGGGGTCAATATTACCCTCCTCACCTACAGGGTGAAGGGGTCAATATTACCCTCATGACCTACAGGGTGAAGGGGTCAATATTACCTCCTCCTGACCTACAGGGTGAAGGGGTCAATATTACCCTCCTGACTTACAGGGTGAAGGGGTCAATATTACCCTCCTGACCTACAGGGTGAAGGGGTCAATATTACCCTCCTGGCCTACAGGGTGAAGGGGTCAATATTACCCTCCTGACCTACAGGGTGAAGGGGTCAATATTACCCTCCTGACCTACAGGGTGAAGGGGTCAATATTACCTCCTTCTGACCTACAGGGTGAAAGAGTCAATATTACCTCCTCCTGACCTACAGGGTGAAGGGGTCAATATTACCCTCCTGACCTACAGGGTGAAGGGGTCAATATTACCTCCTCCTGGCCTACAGGGTGAAGGGTCAATATTACCCTCCTGGCCTACAGTGTGAAGTGTTCAATATTAACCTCCTGGCCTAATAGGTGAAGGTGTCATATTACCCTCCTGTCCTACAGGGTGAAGGGGTCAATATTACCCTCGCTGGCCTACAGGGTGAAGGGGTCAATATTACCCTCCCTGGCCTACAGGGTGAAGGGGTCAATATTACCCTCCTGGCCTACAGGGTGAAGGGGTCAATATTACCCCCTACAGGGTTAAGGGGTCAATATTACCCTCCTGACCTACCGGGTGAAGGGGTCAATATTACCCTCCTGACCTACAGGGTTAAGGGGTCAATTATTACCCCCCTGACCTACAGGGTGAAGGGGTCAATATTACCCTCCTGACCTACAGGGTGAAGGGGTCAATATTACCCTCCTGACCTACAGGGTGAAGGGGTCAATATTACCCCCTCCTGACCTACAGGGTTAAGGGGTCAATATTACCCTCCTGACCTACAGAGTGAAGGGGGTCAATATTACCCTCCTCGTGACCTAGAGGACGGGGGGGGGGGATAATAATAATGTTGGAGAAGAGAGTGAGACAAGAAGGAGCCAACAGTGGTAGGAGGAGCACTGGGCTGGTGGAGGAGTGGTCATCACTCTGTATGAGGCACACTGCTCCTTATCTCACTCTAAACTGTTTCTTGTCCGCGCCGCCAGAGATGTGCGGCCCCCTGCACACCAATGTTGCGTCATCAACACCTGCACAGCCATGTGGCGTCACCAACACTGCACACCCATGTTGCGTCATCAACACCTGCACAGCAATGTTGCGTCATCAACACGTGCAAAGCCATGTTGCGTCATTCAACACCTGCACACCCATGTTGCGGTCATCAACACCTGCACAGCCATGTTGCGTCATCAACACCTGCACAGCCATGTTGCGTCATCAACACCTGCACAGCCATGTTGCGTCATCAACACCTGCAAAACCTGTTGCGCATCAACACCTGCACAGCCATTGTTGTGTCCATCAACACCTGCACAGCCATGTTGTGTCATCAACACACCTGCACAGCCATGTTGTGTCATCAACACCTGCACACCCATGTTGCGTCCTCAAACACCTGCACAGCCATGTTGGTCATCAACACCTGCACAGCCATGTTGCGTCACCAACACCTGCACAGCCATGTTGCGTCATCAACACCCTGCACAGCCATGTTGCGTCATCAACACCTGCACAGCCATGTTGCGGCACCAACACCTGCACACCCATGTTGCGTCTCAACACCTGCACACCCAGGTGCGTCACCAACAACTGCACAGCCATGTTGTGTCATCAACACCTGCACAGCCATGTTGCGTCATCAACACCTGCACACCATGTTGCGTCATCAACACCTGCACAGCCATGTTGCGTCATCAACACCTGCACAGCCATGTTGCGTCACCAACACCTGCACAGCCATGTTGCGTCACCAACACCTGCACAGCCATGTTGCGTCATCAACACCTGCACAGCCAGTTGCGTCACCAACACTGCACACCCCATGTTGCGTCATCAACACCTGCACACCCATGTTGCGTCACCAACACCTGCACACCCATGTTGCGTCATCAACACCTGCACAGCCATGTTGCGTCATCAACACCTGCACAGCCATGTTGCGTCATCAACACCTGCACAGCCATGTTGCGTCATCAACACCTACACAGCCATGTTGCGTCATCAACACCTGCACAGCCATGTTGCGTCATCAACACCTGCACAGCCATGTTGCGTCATCAACACCCGCGAAACAAATCCTCCACACTCAACACTACAACCCATGCACTCTCATGATCACAATCAGCATTACATCCTTAAGACGCCTGCGTAAGATGGCTCAGCCTCCCCGCCAGGCCGTCAGAGGCGACACGGGGAGTAGTGAAGGTGGTCCTCGGCGGTGGAGGGCCAGCACCGCCACCACCAGAGGCCAGGGAACAGGTGCATCGTCCCGCTATATCTGGACCAGGCCGGTTGGGTATGCTCTAATATCGCCCAATACCGCCACCATTTTTGCTTGGGGGCGACTGGAGGCCGGCGGGTTTTTGCAATGGGGTCCTTAGCGTGTAGAGACGCGCCTGTCCTCCCATCTCCCCTCAGCACCGCCACTGTGGCAGCGGGTGTGTGCTGGTGGCAACACTATGCACAGGTGTGTGGTGGTGGCAACACAACACACAGGTGTGTGGTGGTCCCCTCCGTGGGCTGGAGAAGACAAGTTTTGGTGGTCAGGTATTAGGGGAAGATGTTGTCATCTCAGAAACAGTGTGGTCCCCTACTCCACTCCTGCGGCATCCTGACCTACGCCAATGTTTGACCCCGTGTCCTAGACTCACGTGTACGTGCCTCATAGTACCTACACAACACGTGTGTGTGAGCGCTCGCACCCGCCCACACACACACACGCATACACACACAGAAACACACACACACACTCTGTGTGTTTGCCTGCGGGTGTTTGCACACTCTTTGGTCTACCTGATCTAAGAGCCAGAGCTCAACCCCCGCAAGCACAACTAGGTAAATACACACACAAAGGTGCCGAAAAAATATTAGAAAGTTTTATGGTGCAAACAGTGTGTTAGACGGTTGGAACAAGCCAAGCCAAGTGGTGGTGGAGGCCAAAACCGTCAGTAGTTTCAAAGCGTTATACGACAAAGAGTACTGGGAAGACGGGACACCACGAGGCTAGCTCTCATCCTATAATTACACTTAGGTAATTACACAGTAGCTGTTACTAGCGGAGTACCACAGGGTTCAGTTCTTGCACCAGCAATATGCATTGTCTATATAAATGATCTACCAGAAAGAATATAAAATTACATGAAGATGTTTGCGGATGATGCTAAGATACTGGGGAAGACAGGAGACGCAGACGATTGTAATGTCCCTCATATTGATCAAGATAAAATAAGTGCTTGGAGCACCATATGACAAATGGAACTCAGGGTGAAAATAATGTCATGTTACATAATGTTGAATTGGAGGAATGAGACCTCACACAACTTGTCAATTATGTGGACTGGAATTAAAGAACTGTAACAGAGATCTAGAGGTTAAACTGTCACCAGAGGAACACATCAAGAACATTGTGAGAGGGGCGTATGCGTCGCTTTCTAACTTCATAATCGATACACACACACAAATCACAATAGCGTGATGCATCAATGAACAAATCCACAAATCCTAATCCTCGTCACGTCCCTTGTGGATTTGTTCATAATCGATTTTTATTACATGGATGTGAAAATACTAAATAAGCTATTCATGACTTGTGAGACCAAAATTTGAATATGCAGCAGTTGTATGGTGCCTATATCTCGTGGAGCACATCAGTAAACTGGAAAAGGTCCAGCAGCATGCTACAAAATGCCTTCCAGAACTTCCAGCATATTATAAATAGATTAAAGGATGTTTTGCCTGATATCCATATAACCAAACCCGAGGACAGCACACTCCTGGGAGCTCCTCTTGGAGCGAAGGCCACACATGAGGTCCTTGGTAAGAAGATCGCTCACCTGAAGAGAATGGTCGAGAGAACACAAGACTAAGAGCAGCCAAGTCTCGCAAATACAGATATCTGGATCACCGCTACAATTTTAGTTCCTCCAAGTAAATAAAATAAAAATTATAAATAGGGGAGGTAGGAAAAGTCAATAAGTGAGCATATGTGGGAGTCCCACAAGGCTTCTCTGGATGCTACATATCCTCTTCTTCAAAGCCAAGAGTCCTTACAAACACAACCAGAAGTAATACCCTGTGTACTCACCTAGTTGTGTGTTACGGCACCTTTGGGCCAGTAATCGAGTTCTTGCTGTTATAACCTCGTCTTCTATATCCAACCCCAAGTCGGTGATAAGTTTTCAAAACACTGGCTGTGGCAAGTAGTAGTGCACAGAATAAAGTGGCGGATAAACAATACACTATTACACCTTCACCACTATATATATATTATATTAAAGTATTACTACACATATTTATAAAGTGTCGCTTACACTCAGGACACAATACATGGGCAGTGTTCAACAAATCCTGGTGACTCCACTTTCCAGGTGCACGTCGTCCCACACTTAATGGCAAACACCGGCGAGTTCACCTTCCTCAACATGGGCCAGTCCACACACACACCGTATCATTATGGTCCACACACACACCGTATCATTATGATGTGTCAATACTCTACCTCCACTCTCCAGCAACACGCTGACAGAGGTCTCAAGTAATCACATACAGGGGTAGCTAGCACCCTGGCAGACGTCTCTAGCAGCTCACTAGCAGCACTTCTCAACAGACGCACCACTGTCGTCACGTAACTTACTGACCAATCCCGGGTACGTCGGCCCACACCACACTGCTATAACCGACGGCGGCCACTTTGTCCTCTCACAGGACCAAGTCAAGAGTTTTTGAACTGCCCAAGGTGAACTGCCCTCATCAGTGCTGTCGCCTCCTGTGGACATAAAACGTCATTAGCTAGACAGACAGTATACTGGGTAACCCCCCCCCCCCCCCTAGGATAACACCCTTTCACCAAGGAATTGAAATTATAACTTGTAGTAACAACCTAGATGGCGTTGATCTTGATACGACACCTACCAGAGGTCATCATCTTCGACCTCACATTCTGACTGAGGCAGGAAACCGGAGCCTTTCACTGACGCCACGCCACCACCAACAGATGGCGTTGTCTGAGTAGCACCCAATACCGGGGGGAGTTGGAGTGCAGACCCATAGATGGCGCTGACATCGCCACTCTTATACTCCAGCGACGGTGTCGATACCGTACCATTGTGCTTGCGGGAGGTTGAGCTCTGGTTCTTTGGTCCCGCCTCTCAACTGTCAATCAACTGGTGTATAGATTCCTAAGCCTATTGGGCTCTATCATATCTACATTTGAAACTGTGTATGGAGTCAGCCTCCACCACATCATATCATTTGTGTGTGTGTGTGTGGTGTGTGTGTGTGTGTGTGTGTGTGTGTGTGTGTGTGTGTGTGTAATTACCTAAGTGTACAGAATGAGAGCTACGCTCGTGGTGTCCCATCTTCCCAGTACTCTTTGTCATACAACACTTTGAAACTACTGATGGTCTCAGTAGTGTTCAGGATCTCGACATATTCAACCAAGGGGTCAGAAAACGTCGGGCTGCAGATCTCCTGGACACCTCAGTCTTACACACGGGGGTTTATATTTAGGATTGATCATATCTTCGGTCTGGCGAAGGTGAGAGTGCAAGGAGTCCATACCTTCAGCCAGCAGACACCACACAATAATTTGCCTTGTATAGGCAGGTGTCACGGGGGAGTGGGCCGGATGTCAGGGCCGGCGGGGCTCGGGGACCTCAGGGCCGGCGGGGCTCGGGGACCTCAGGGTCTTCACTCCGGGAACTCCAATGATGGTTTTCACGCTTCAAATAAATAAATTTTCGGGCAGCGTGGGTAGTCTTAAAAGACCAGGGGGGGGGGGACCAGTCAGAAACCTGCGTGGTTTCTGACTGGTCCCCCCCCCCCAGTCAGAAACCAAGACTACCCACGCAGAAAGTCAGCGTGGGTAGTCTTAAAAGACCAGTCAGTACCTGCGTAACTGACTCACGAAGCAGTTACGCAGGTACTTACGAACCTGTACATCTTTCCTCAATCTTTGACGGCTTTGGTTACATTTATTAAACAGTTTATTAGCATGATAACTTGCCAATCAACTGTTGTTGTTGTTATAAACAGTCTCCTGGTGCTTCGCAGCTCATTAACTGTTTAATAATTGGAAATAAAGCCGCCAAAGATTGGGAAAAGATGTACAGGTTCGTAAGTGCTTGTGTAACTGCTTCGTGAATCTGGCCCCCTGGAGATGTTGATAGACCTCAAGACTGACTAACGACACAGCCGGGAGATGCAACACAACACCTTGACAGGGTCTGACAGCTGAGTGGACAGCGCTTTGGATTCGTAGTCCTGAGGTTCCGGGTTCGATCCCCGGTGGAGACGGAAAGAAATGGGCAGAGTTTCTTTCACCCTGATGCTCCTGTTAGCTAGCAGTAAATAGGTACCTGCGAGTTAGACAGCTGCTACGGGCTGCTTCCTGGGGGGGGGGTTGTAAAAAAAAAACGAGGCCTGGTCGAGGACCGGGCCGCGGGGACGCTACGCCCCGAAATCATCTCAAGATAACCTCAAGATACCACTCAAGTACACTTTACTGACTTACACACATAAATCACAATTGCGTGATGCATCAAACGAAGAAAAATGTCAATGTCGTAGCTCAGTTGATTAGGGCAGCGTCTGGGATGCTCTCAGACGCAGGTTCGAATCCTCGTCACGGCCCTTGTGGATTTGTTCACACATTACTGAGTCAATATGTGACTAACGCAGTACACAACTGACTCACAAGATGAGGCTTTCATATAGTATAACATCAACCTTTTTTCTTAAATATAAATGAATATTATTAATAGTTTTATTTTTATTAATAGTTTTAGGACTATGTAAGGTTAGGTAAGGTGTTTAGCTTACGTTGACTTAGAAGTGTTTACTGTACTTGCTGAGAGTGGACAAGCAACCCGTCCTCAGACCAGGTCTATTCCATCCAGCGGTCGACCCCAAAGATGCATTCATCAATTTTAACATGCTGTTCATGCAAAATAAGAATGTTCTCAAATATAAATTAATATTGTTATATATTAGTATACTGTGTATATTTAGGCACTGGTTAGGTTAAGTCAGGTGTTTTGCTTCTGTTGGCGATTATTTGTATTTCAACCCGTCCTAACACTAGGCTGGTTAAAGCAGCGGCCGTCCTCACACTAGGCTGGTTAAAGCAGCGGCCGTCCTCACACTAGGCTGGTTAAAGCAGCGGCCGTCCTCACACTAGGCTGGTTAAAGCAGCGGCCGTCCTCACACTAGGCTGGTTAAAGCAGCAGCCGTCCTCACACTAGGCTGGTTAAAGCAGCAGCCATCCTCACACTAGGCTGGTTAAAGCAGCAGCCGTCCTCACACTAGGCTGGTTAAAGCAGCAGCCGTCCTCACACTAGGCTGGTTAAAGCAGCAGCCGTCCTCACACTAGGCTGGTTAAAGCAGCGGCCGTCCTCACACTAGGCTGGTTAAAGCAGCAGCCGTCCTCACACTAGGCTGGTTAAAGCAGCGGCCGTCCTCACACTAGGCTGGTTAAAGCAGCGGCCGTCCTCACACTAGGCTGGTTAAAGCAGCGGCCGTCCTCACACTAGGCTGGTTAAAGCAGCGGCCGTCCTCACACTAGGCTGGTTAAAGCAGCGGCCGTCCTCACACTAGGCTGGTTAAAGCAGCGGCCGTCCTCACACTAGGCTGGTTAAAGCAGCGACCGTCCTCCCCAGACGCATTCATCAATTTTAACATTTTGTGTGTTAAAAATTGGTTTGTTTTCATACATAAGTCAATATTATTATACATAACAATTCTATGTATAGTTAGGCGTAGGTTAGGTTAGTTGTTTAGGTTCTGTTGGCGATTATTTGTACTTGAAGTTCGTGGGTGAAGCATTTATAGAATTGTGGTTCGAACAGAGGACGTGAGCGAAGCACTTGTTCCGGAAGTGTTCGGATGGCATCGAGCCCCCTAGGGGTAGCCCGTCCCATTATAGGTTGCAATGGTAGGTTAGCATAACGTAACAAATGCGACCAATTAGTTGAGAGGCGGCGCTGCCTCCTCACTGCTCATTCAGTGTGAGTGTGGCAGCCAGTCTCTGTACAGAGATTCACTGCCTCTGTGTACACACCTCACAGGTGGGGGGGTGAGGGTGGTGAGGGAGGGACGGGAGGAGGGCTGAGGGAGAGGTAGGGAGAGAGGGCGCCAACAGAATGACACCTTGACCAAAGCAGTGCCACCTGACCACTGGCACTAACAACAAAGAGAGCGTGTTGGCCTGATCACCTCCCATAGGTCGCTGGCCGTCAGCCATAACCGGTTCAGTTATGGCTAAAGAAATGTTGATTATAAGACTTGAACAGAGCTGATCAATGAGTGAAACCAATCCTAGAGTTTTTGGTTAGCATCATGTTTCTGCGCGGGCCCTAAGCTTCTGGCTGGCCCACTGGGCGGGCCATGAGCCTCTGGCTGGCCCACTGGGCGGGCCATGAGCCTCTGGCTGCCCACTGGGCGGGCCCTAAGCCTCTGGCTGGCCCACTGGGCGGGCCCTAAGCCTCTGGCTGCCCACTGGGCGGGCCCTAAGCCTCTGGCTGGCCCACTGGCGGGCCCTAAGCCTCTGGCTGGCCCACTGGGCGGGCCCTAAGCCTCTGGCTGGCCCACTGGGCGGGCCCTAAGCTTCTGGCTGGCCCACTGGGCGGGCCATGAGCCTCTGGCTGGCCCACTGGGCGGGCCATGAGCCTCTGGCTGGCCCACTGGGCGGGCCCTGAGCCTCTGGCTGGCCCACTGGGCGGGCCCTGAGCCTCTGGCTGGCCCACTAAGTGTTGCTACTTCCTCGCTTGTGTTTGACTTTGACTCACCCAGGCCTCGTGACACCTGGGTCTTCAGGCTCGTGGCGGGCCAGCCACACACACACACACACACACACACACACACACACACACACACACACACACACACACACACACACACACACACACACACACACACACACTCTCTCTCTCTCTCCCCAGGAGAGCGGTCAGCACCTCACCATATTACGGCCCATCACAAGCATCGAATTAAAAATAAACAATTATTCTTATAATATTTGTGGTGGGTGAAGTGCGGGTCCTCACTGCCAGCGGCGGATCACTTGAGGAAATCAACACAAGTTCTTGTTGTCGGCGTCACGAGCTTTCCTTGTCAAGAGAACTTAACAAAGTTCAGTTACCATAGTGTGGAAAGAGAGAGAATGGAGTACTCACCTAGTCGTGCTTAAAGGGGGGTTGTGCTCTGGCTCTTTGGTCCCGCCTCTCAACTGTCAATCAACCAAGCCTGCACAGACAGCTATGGAAGGGGCTAACAAGGACTATACTAATAAAATGGTAATTCAACACAGAACACGAAATTATAGAAGTGAATTGTATTACAAGATCGAATATTTCGGTGGAGTTAGGTAAGCGACTCGAACATCCGGGTGGAGTCAAGAGCCTACACACTAAATATTTGGGTCAATTAATTGTGAGGCAAAAAAAAAAATTAGAGTTGAGAGCGTGAAGCTCACGACCTTACTTGTGAAGGTATCACCTTGGGAGGAGGTTGGTGCTGCCACCTTGAAATTGTGGGTGTACTCACCTAGTTGTGCTTCAGGGGGGGGGGTTGAGCTCTGGCTCTTTGGTTCCGCCTTTGGTCCGTAAGCGCCACAGAATTACGAGTCCTGCGCGCTATCCACCAGGCTACCAGACCCCCTGACCCCCTTGTGTGTGTGTGTGTGTGTGTGTGTGTGTGTGTGTGTGTGTGTGTGTGGTGTGTTGTGTGTGTGTGTGAGTGAGTGAGTGAGTGAGTATGCGTGCATGTATTATTAGTGATTACATTAGTATAATTAACCTAGAATAATTCACTGTTTTTAGTATAATTCCTGCAGATAATAGGAGTGCCTGACACTAAGTGCAGGGGTGCCACCCTGTATAACTACAACCATCATAATAACCTTCAGTCTTACTTCAACACTGTGTGAATGTTTATGGCTCGTATGTTCACTTCACGTTGTGTTGGCTACTGTTACAGTGACGAGTCGGACATTTCTCCAGAGTCCCGACGGCTTCCTCGGCTTCTCATGGCCGGGGAAGGTCAAAGAGTGTGTTCACCGACCTGTGAGTCTATGGCTGAGTAGCCATGGATCACGTGAGTACTCTAGGATCAAATGAGTAAGTTTGGGTTGAATTGTATAATCAAAGAGGAAGTTATTCACCAAAGAGGTTAATCAAAGTTATTTACCAGATATCAACTAAGTGGCTCAGTAAGTAACCAGATATCAAATGAGTGGATTAGCAAGTAACTGGAGATCAACTGACTGGATCAGTTAAGTATCAGGAGATCAACTAAGTTGATCAGTTATGTAACAATAGATTAAGTGATTAACTGATTAGCAATTAATCGATCAACTGAGTTAATTAGTTAAGTAACCAGAGATCAACTGAGTTATTTAGTCAAGTAACCAAAGACCAAATGAATGGCTCAGTTAAGTAACAAGATATCAAATGAGTTGATCAGTTAAGTAACCAGATATCAACTGAGTTGATCAGTTAAGTAACCAGATACCAACTGAGTTGATCAGTTAAGTAACCAGATACCAACTGAGTTGATCAGTTAAGTAACCAGATACCAACTGAGTTGATCAGTTAAGTAACCAGATACCAACTGAGTTGATCAGTTAAGTAACCAGATACCAAATGAATTGATCAGTTAAGTAACCAGATATCAAATGAATTGATCAGTTAAGTAACCAGATATCAAATGAATTGATCAGTTAAGTAACCAGATATCAAGTGAATTGATCAGTTAAGTAAACAGAGTAACGTAAGATAAGAGTAAATCAAGAATAACTGAAAGACTGAGAAATCCTCGAGTAAGCAGAGATGCTCCCGAGTCTTTACGGTGTTACTTGAAGACGCTTTATAAAGTAACTGCTGATCTCCCGTTACTTGACGTGAGGGTATTGGCGGGTGCCCAGCTTATTAACACCGGGCACGTGGTGCTCCGTCTCCAAGGTCGGGCCACGCTGGCCGGCTAAGTCCTCCTCCTCCTCCTCCTCCTCCTCACATTAAGACTTTCTTTCCCTGTTTTTGCTTGCCAGTTGTTAGGGTTATGTCCTTGTTATATGTATTTGTAATCATGCAGGTTTGGAGCGGAGACTTGAAGGGGGGGGGAGGTGTTGGACGGATGGATGTGCGCACACACACGCACACTTAGAAAGTAAGTAGATGTAAATAGATCTGAACCCCGCCTTTGGAGTCACAGTGGCAGCAGTGACCACCGCCAGGCTGCTCACCACAACACCTCTCCAACTCTCACCTAACATTTCACTGCTGTGTGTACTGTGGTATTTGATGAAGGAAAACGTTACCTAAACGCTTCTGTCCTATTAGCGGGGATCGAACTCGAAATATTCGGTTGTGTGTACGTAGTCACCTAGTTGAATTTCCAAGGTCGAGCTTCAGTTCTTGGATCCAGGCACTGCGAGTCTGATTATCATATCTTAAAACATAGTATGAAGAGTCAGTCTCTTACTGATTCGAGATTCAGTCTTCTTACACTGAAGATGATCTGGCATCTGTACCCTCACCCGGGTCACTGGGTACCTTGGGTACTGAACAATGTGTGTGTGCGTGGCCTGAAGTGTCTCCACCACCGTCCCCTTTACGACGTACTAGCGTCAATAGGGGACGTAGGAAACGTCGTCTTCACTCGTAATTAAAACCTTAATTTTGGACCAGTCTCGTCCGAAATAACTGACCTTGCCAGAGCTTTATCTCGTGACTATGAAGATAGCCTCACTATCTTGGTTATCTTGAGATGATTTCGGGGCTTTTTTAATGTCCCCGCGGCCCGGTCCTCGACCAGGCCTCCACCCCCAGCAAGCAGCCCGTGACAGCTGACTAACACCCAGGTACCTATTTTACTGCTAGGTAACAGGGGCATAGGGTGAAAGAAACTCTGCCCATTGTTTCTCGCCGGCTCCTGGGATCGAACCACAGGATCACAAGTCCAGCGTGCTGTCCGCTCGGCCGACCGGCTCCCCTCACTAGGTAAAGCGTCCCTCACTCCCTCCATTGTTTGGAAATGATTAGTGGCCAACATTTCCCACAGTAAGATGCAGAAGGAAGCTGGTCCGTTACTTCTCTAACCAAGCAAAGAAACACCCAAAAGCTAAGGCAGCTCCCCCAGTAAACACAGGTCCTGCCCCAGTAACCAAACAGGCTCCTACCCCTTGCTCAATACCTGCTCCACCACACTCCTGCTCCTCCATGCCTTCTCCACGTCATAACTGCGGCTCCAACTTGCTGGCAGTCTTCCCTAGCAACAAGACGAAAGATACAAACAAAATTCACAATCGACTTGAGAATGGTCCAGGACGGACCGAAACGTCGTCGTCGTCCCTTCACCTTCTAGTGTGTGGTCTGGTCATCATACTTCAGCCACGTTATTGTGACTCATCGCCTGCAAAATTCACAATATATCTCTCCTGCCTGA
The DNA here is from genome assembly GCF_020424385.1 of Procambarus clarkii. Classification (NCBI taxonomy): domain Eukaryota; kingdom Metazoa; phylum Arthropoda; class Malacostraca; order Decapoda; family Cambaridae; genus Procambarus; species Procambarus clarkii. Next base: position 60,982 of record NW_025568997.1, read on the forward strand.
GCAACACAAACTGAGCACTAAACACCTACAGTAGCACCGAGCAACAACTGCTGTCTCAGCCACAATATTGCACAAAACAGGCATCAGCTCTGCTCACCACGTGACGCGAGATACAGGTCCCAGCCTGGCCCTAACCCCTTGTGCCTTCATCACACACCCACACAATACCACTTAGGCCAGAGAGCACCACTTCCCCAGCAACCGAGCCACAATATAGCGCCAAGGAACCCGCCAAACACACACACATGTGACAGTTTACAAGTGACGCAGACACGCAGGCACTGGTTCGACGGAAGTTTTTGAGTCGCGTGTTTTTTTCTGCGCCAGTATCCTTGGTAATGCTGGTTGGCATATGCACCACCAACCATGGTAATGCAGCTTGTCATATGAACCACCAACCATGGTAATGCTGCTTGTCATATGCACCACCAACCATGGTAATGCAGCTTGTCATATGAACCACCAACCATGGTAATGCTGCTTGTCATATGCACCACCAACCATGGTAATGCAGCTTGGCATATGAACCAACAACCATGGTAATGCTGCTTGTCATATGAACCACCAACCATGGTAATGCAGCTTGGCATATGAACCAACAACCATGGTAATGCTGCTTGTCATATGCACCACCAACCATGGTAATGCAGCTTGGCATATGCACCACCAACCATGGTAATGCTGCTTGTCATATGAACCACCAACCATGGTAATGCTGCTTGTCATATGAACCAACAACCATGGTAATGCTGCTTGTCATATGAACCACCAACCATGGTAATGCTGCTTGTCATATGCACCACCAACCATGGTAATGCTGCTTGTCATATGAACCACCAACCATGGTAATGCTGCTTGTCATATGAACCACCAACCATGGTAATGCTGCTTGTCATATGCACCACCAACCATGGTAATGCTGCTTGTCATATGAACCACCAACCATGGTAATGCTGCTTGTCATATGAACCACCAACCATGGTAATGCTGCTTGTCATATGAACCACCAACCATGGTAATGCTGCTTGTCATATGAACCACCAACCATGGTAATGCTGCTTGTCATATGAACCACCAACCATGGTAATGCTGCTTGTCATATGAACCACCAACCATGGTAATGCTGCTTGTCATATGAACCACCAACCATGGTAATGCTGCTTGTCATATGAACCACCAACCATGGTAATGCTGCTTGTCATATGAACCACCAACCAGGGTAATGCAGCATGACTTATCATGAACCAACACCCAGGGTAATGCTGCGTCACCTATGCTGTACAGGAGCAACACCCCAGATCTCCCCAGTGTTCACTATTCAGCATGCTTCACAGATGCTATCCAGTCATCAGCATGCAGCAGCATTATGCTGGTGCTTACCTGCCAGTGTGTGCCAGGAGTGAGCTCTAGCTCTCTGTCCCCGCCTGCCAGCCACCTCACTCGACACACAGCACCATAGAGTACAACGTCATATATATACACTTATATGTAACTGCATTCCACGGTGTCCCCGAGCCCT
>NW_025568998.1:0-12500 GCF_020424385.1 Procambarus clarkii
AATTATAATATTAATTTTGACTGGAGGGGGGGGGGGGGGGGGTGAGCTGACTTTATTTAATACCTTATCTTTTACCCTTCATTCATTGCTTTAGTTCCATTTATTGCTTTAGTTCCATTTATTGCTTTAGTCCCATTTATTGCTTTAGTTCCATTTATTGCTTTAGTCCCATTTATTGCTTTAGTTCCATTTATTGCTTTAGTTCCATTTATTGCTTTAGTTCCATTTATTGCTTTAGTTCCATTTATTGCTTTAGTTCCATTTATCGCTTTAGTTCCATTTATTGCTTAGTTCCATTTATGCTTTAGTTCCATTTATTGCTTTAGTTCCATTTATTGCTTTAGTCCCATTATTGCTTTAGTTCCATTTATGCTTTAGTTCCATTCATTGCTTAGTTCCATTCATTGCTTTAGTTCCATTTATCGCTTTAGTTCCATTTATTGCTTTAGTTCCATTTATTGCTTTAGTTCCATTATTGCTTTAGTTCCATTCATTGCTTTAGTTCCATTTATTGCTTTAGTTCCATTATTGCTTAGTTCCATTTATTGCTTTAGTTCCATTCATTGCTTTAGTTCCATTCATTGCTTTAGTTCCATTTATCGCTTTAGTTCCATTTATTGCTTTCGTTCCATTTATTGCTTTAGTTCCATTCATTGCTTTAGTTCCATTTATTACTTTAGTTCCATTTATCGCTTTAGTTCCATTTATTGCTTTAGTTCCATTCATTGCTTTAGTTCCATTCATTGCTTTAGTTCCATTTATTACTTAGTTCCATTTATCGCTTAGTTCCATTTATTGCTTTAGTTCCATTCATTACCTCAGTTCCATTCATTACCATCTTGAGGTTATCTTGAGATGATTTCGGGGCTTTAGTGTCCCGCGGCCCGGTCTCGACCAGGCCTCCACCCCAGGAAGCAGCCCGTGACAGCTGACTAGATGTAAATGCTAATTTACAGTTTACTGTAAGATGTAAATGCTAATTTGTTTATAGTGTGTGTGGTGTTGTGTAAACAATGATTCACTTATTGTCTTTTAGTGCACTAATTACGGGCCTGACGGCTGAGTTGACAGCGCTCGGGATTCATAGTCTATGGTTCCGTGTCTGATCCCCGGCGGAGGCGGAAACGGGCAGAGTTCTTTCACTCTGATGCAACTGTTCATCTAGCAGTAAATAGGTACCTGGGAGTTAGACAGCTGCTACGGGCTGCTTCCTGGGGAGGGGGGGGGGTGTAACTAAAAGGCGGCCTGGTCGAGGACCGGGCCGCGGCGATGCTAAGCCCCGAAATCATCTCAAGAGAACTTCAAGATAACCCTCCAGAGGTTGATAGGCCTTAATAACCCTCCAGAGGTTGATAGGCCTTAATAACCCTCCAGAGGTTGATAGGCCTTAATAACCCTCCAGAGGTTAATAGGCCTTAATAACCCTCCAGAGGTTGATAGGCCTTAATAACCCTCCAGAGGTTGATAGACCTTAATAACCCTCCAGAGGGTGATAGGCCTTAGTAACCCTCCAGAGGTTGATAGGCCTTAATAACCCTCCAGATGTTGATAGGCCTTAATAACCCTCCAGAGGTTGATAGGCCTTAATATCCCTCCAGAGGTTGATAGGCCTTAATAACCCTCCAGAGGTTGATAGGCCTTAATAACCCTCCAGAGGTTGATAGACCTTAATAACCCTCCAGAGGTTGATAGGCCTTAATAACCCTCCAGAGGTTGATAGGCCTTAATAACCCTCCAGAGGTTGATAGGTCTTAATAACCCTCCAGAGGTGATAGACCTTAATAACCCTCCAGAGGTTGATAGGTCTTAATAACCCTCCAGAGGTTGATAGGACTTAATAACCCTCCAGAGGTTGATAGGCCTTAATAACCCTCCAGAGGTTGACAGGCCTTAATAACCTCCAGAGGTTGATAGGCCTTAATAACCCTCCAGAGGTTGATAGGCCTTAATAACCCTCCAGAGGTTGATAGGCCTTAGTAACCCTCCAGAGGTTGATAGGCCTTAATAACCCTCCAGAGGTTGATAGGCCTTAATAACCCTCCAGAGGTGATAGACCTTAATAACCCTCCAGAGGTTGATAGGCCTTAATAACCCTCCAGAGGTTGATAGGCCTTAATAACCCTCCAGAGGTTGATAGGCCTTAATAACCCTCCAGAGGTTGATAGACCTTAATAACCCTCCAGAGGTTGATAGGCCTTAGTAACCCTCCAGAGGTTGATAGGCCTTAATAACCCTCCAGAGGTTGATAGGCCTTAATAACCCTCCAGAGGCTGATAGGCCTTACTAACCCTCCAGAGGTTGATAGACCTTAATAACCCTCCAGAGGTTGATAGGCCTTAATAACCCTCTAGAGGTTGATAGGCCTTAATAACCCTCCAGAGGTTGATAGGCCTTAATAACCCTCCAGAGGTTGATAGGAATTAATAACCCTCCAGAGGTTGATAGACCTTAATAACCCTCCAGAGGTTGATAGGCCTTAATAACCCTCTAGAGGTTGATAGGCCTTAATAACCCTCCAGAGGTTGATAGGCCTTAATAACCCTCCAGAGGTTGATAGGAATTAATAACCCTCCAGAGGTTGATAGACCTTAATAACCCTCCAGAGGTTGATAGGAATTAATAACCCTCCAGAGGTTGATAGGCCTTAATAGCCCTCCAGAGGTTGATAGACCTTAATAACCCTTCAGAGGTTGATAGGCCTTAATAACCCTCCAGAGGTTGATAGGCCTTAATAGCCCTCCAGAGGTTGATAGACCTTAATAACCCTCCAGAGGTTGATAGACCTTAATAACCCTCCAGAGGTTGATAGGCCTTAATAACCCCCAGAGGTTGATAGACCTAATAACCCTTCAGAGGTTGATAGGCCTTAATAACCCTCCAGAGGTTGATAGGCCTTAATAACCCTCCAATGGTTGATATAGACTCACATAACCCTCCAAAGGTTGATATAGGCTTACATAACTCTCCAAATGTTGATATAGGCTCACATAACCCTCCAAAGGTTGATATAGGCTCACATAACCCTCCAAAGGTTGATATAGGCTCACATAACCCTCCAAAGGTTGATATAGGCTCACATAACCCTTCAAAAGTTGATATAGGCTCACATAACCCTCCAAAGGTTGATATAGGCTCACATAACCCTCCAAAGGTTGATATAGGCTCACATAACCCTCTAAAGGTTGATATAGGCTCACGTAACCTCCAAATATAGGCTCACATAACCCTCCAAAGGTTGATATAGGCTCACATAACCCTCCAATAGGTTGATATAGGCTCACATAACCCTCCAAAGGTGATATAGGCTCACATAACCCTCCAATAGGTTGATATAGGCTCACATAACCCTCCAAAGGTGATATAGGCTCACATAACCCTCCAATAGGTTGATATAGGCTCACATAACCCTCCAAAGGTTGATATAGGCTAACATAACCCTCCAAAGTTGATATAGGCTCACATAAACCTCCAATAGGTTGATATAGGATAACAAAACCCCCAAAGTTGATATAGGCTCACATAACCCTCCAATAGGTTGATATAGGCTAACATAACCCCCCAAAGTTGATATAGGCTCACATAACCCTCCAAAGATTGATATAGGCTCACATAACCCTCCAAAGATTGATATAGGCAGGATAACAACCCAATTGGGTGGTTCAGAACACGTATGACAACAGTTCTCGGCTGCCAGACGTACGAGGCCTCACCCACCATCACTGAGGTCACCCAGCTCAGTGCCGGGCATGACGCCCACGTGGGAAGGTGTGTGTACGCGTGTGCTCCTCTGTGTATCGCGACTTGAGTTTCTATTAAACCGTTTATACGAGCTGAGGAACTTTACAACCTCGTAGTGCTTCAGAGCTCATAAAAGTGTTTGAGCAGTGTAAACAAACCCGCCATGTTCAAGGAAAGATGCACAGGTTTCGTAAATGCGTGAATGAACACCTCCTGAGACTGCTTTTAAGGGTGGTCATATTTTTCTTCCGTTCCTGAGCAAACGTTCATATTTTTCTTCCGTTCCCGAGCAAACGTTCATATTTTTCTTCCGTTCCCGAGCAAACGTTCATATTTTTCTTCCGTTCCCGAGCAAACGTTCATATTTTTCTTCCGTTCCCGAGCAAACGTTCATATTTTTCTTCCGTTCCTGAGCAAACGTTCATATTTTTCTTCCGTTCCCGAGCAAACGTTCATATTTTTTCTTCCGTTCCCGAGCAAACGTTCATATTTTTCTTCCGTTCCCGAGCAAACGTTCATAGTTTTCTTCCGTTCCCGAGCAAACGTTCATATTTTTCTTCCGTTCCCGAGCAAACGTTCATATTTTTCTTCCGTTCCTGAGCAAACGTTTATATTTTTCTTCCGTTCCTGAGCAAACGTTCATATTTTCTTCCGTTCCCGAGCAAACGTTCATATTTTTCTTCCGTTCCCGAGCAAACGTTCATATTTTTCTTCCGTTCCCGAGCAAACGTTCATATTTTTCTTCCGTTCCCGAGCAAACGTTCATATTTTTCTTCCGTTCCCGAGCAAACGTTCATATTTTTCTTCCGTTCCCGAGCAAACGTTCATATTTTTCTTCCGTTCCTGAGCAAACGTTTATATTTTTCTTCCGTTCCTGAGCAAACGTTCATATTTTTCTTCCGTTCTCAAGTAAACGTTCATATTTTTCTCCGTTCCTGAGCAAACGTTCATATTTTTCTTCCGTTCCTGAGCAAACGTTCATATTTTCTTCCGTTCCCGAGCAAACGTTCATATTTTTCTTCCGTTCCCAAGCAAACGTTCCATATTTTTCTTCCGTTCCCAAGCAAACGTTCATATTTTTCTTCACTTCTCGAGCAAACGTTTATATTTTTCTGCCGTTCCCGAGGGTAACGTTTATATCATGTGCCTAAGCAAAACGTTTATATTCTACCTTCCCGGGCAAACGTTTAACATTTCCGGTGGAGCAAGAGGCCCACATGCCGGCCAATTACTCTCTGGAAGACTGGGAAGATGACGGGCCGCCTCACCCGTATCTCTTTCGTCTTGACGGGTCGTGCCGTGGCTTGGGGGGGGGGGGCACCTGCTGGCACTCTAGTGCCACGCTCTGGCACGGCTGGTTTGGTGCCACACACACACACACACACACACACAGGATGGGGTAGGCCTGACGGCTGAGTGGAAATACTCGGGATTCGTAGTCGTAGGCTTTCGGGGATCGATCCCCGGCGGAGCCGGAAACAAATGGGCAGAGTGCCTTTCACCCTGATGCTCCCATATTCACCTAGCAGTAAATAGGTACCTGGGAGTTAGACAGCTGCTACGGGCTGCTTCCTGTGGGGGGGGGGGGGGGGGTGGTGTTGTAACAAAATTCAGGTGATTGACAGTTGAGAGGCGGGCCCAAAGAGCCTGAGCTCAACCCCCGCAAGCACAACTAGATGAGTACACATACTTTACAAATGTGTGTAGATTTGTATATATATATATATATATATATATATATATATATATATATATATATATATATATAATATATGTCGTACCTAGTAGCCAGAACGCACTTCTCAGCCTACTATGCAAGGCCCAATTTGCCTAATAAGCCAAGTTTTCATGAATTAGTTGTTTTTCTACTACCTAACTACCTAACCTAACTAAACTTTTTCGGCTACCTAACCTAACCTAACCTATAAAGATAGGTTAGGTTAGGTTAGGTAGGGTTGGTTAGGTTCGGTCATATATCTACGTTAATTTTAACTCCAAAAACAAAAAATTACCTCATACATAATGAAATGGGTAGCTTTATCATTTCATAAGAAAAAAAATCGAGAAAATATATTAATTCAGGAAAACTTGGCTTATTAGCAAATCGGGCCTTGCATTGTAGGCCTGCTATCGCTGTATCTATCGATGATTTCTGTGTTTGTTTAAATAGAAATCATCGATAGATACAGCGATAGCAGGCGGCTTGACGTTTGCGAGGCACTACACATCAAGAAGTCAACACCAGCAATCAACAGCCAATTATTGCACAACTATATTCTACCCACCTCAAGACTCCGCTCCAATATAGAAGCATCAAGAAATATGGACCAATAGGCTTTCTACAAACACTTCTATTCAATACCCATTGTTTCTGTTCTGTCTTGTGTTGATACTTTTAATACCCTATTAATATCCTCTAGTGTTCTGTCTTGTGTTAATGCCACATCATCCTTCCCACCTCACTCAAATGTAATGCCACATCACCCTTCCCACCTCACTCAAATGTAGATATAAATCAGGGAAACGCAAGTTCTAATCAGTTGTGTATTGTGAAGTCTTTGAAAATGTAATAAGTTTTACGAAACGCGCCCGTGTCGCGTCAGACTAGAAATAAAATGAATTTTGGAGAAGTGATTTTTGATTTACCTCCAACAGTGAAGCATAATGTACGAAAGATTGAGAAAATTCGTGTTAAAATTATTAATCTTACTTTTTCGGTCATATTAATAATATATGTCTACAGGAAAGACTGCTACCAAAATATACTAATATATATATATATATATATATATATATATATATATATATATTATAATATATATATATATATATATATATACAAATCTACAAATATATAAGAGGTGGCAAGGGAGAAGGGAGAGCGGGCAGGTGTAGAACACGACTCTCCGCAAGAGGGGACGACGCTCGGGGTCCAGCACCACTACCTGGCTACATCATTATATTATTGAGGACGACATTCATGGTGGCGACGGAGGGCACTTGTTGGGGGCAGTTGTGGGAACCGACCTGTGAGATTTATATTTATATTTAATTTATATGAATTTATATATAATTTATATTTACGTTAATTTGTATACTTCGATAGCAATTGGTATGATGTTAAGTGGACTGTATTTCTGCAATAATCTCACAAATCGATCCTCTGCACATTAGGGGGGGGGGTTTTATTGAATTTATATATATGCAGCCAATCAAACTACAGTATTAGACTACATGCATTGAAGAGGTTCCTTATCTTATTGTACAGCAGGCCTTAATCCACCAGGTATAACTAGGGTGTAGACACCAAACTATCCTCTTTGAGGTAGCTTCCATCACCCAGTAACTGGTACACAAAGCATGCTTCCTCGTCTTGACCTGTCAAAAGGGCGCTAGCTATGAAGCCAGAATCCTAATATATGACAGCTATATCAGAGAAAACACTGTTCATGGAACCATAAAGACCTAAATTACCTTGTTTGAGTCGATCATTTGTGATCTAATCGGCTCACCCTATATCTACTGACATTAATGGCCATAAATGAAAGATAAACGGGTTTCGGAAAGACACTTCCCTTGAGATTGATGACAGCGTGTTGATGATGGCAGATCACTACTCTGATCTTCCATAACACTTCGTCCAAGAGAATTTATAGGAGCCGTAATTCGCTCCACGACTCTGTGGTCTTAAACAATAACCATGGCTGACCACTCCCCCCTCACTGACGCTACTGGCCTACATTGTCCAGATGTCAGTAAGTGATAGAAGGGTCACATTTACTCTATTTTAATTCTGATAATTAAGTTAATTTATATGAGATGTTTTTATGATGGTAAAGTCCAAAGACTAATGTATTTAAGAATAATTCCCACCATAATAGGTGGTGAATTTATAATAGTATGTGGTAATGATATCCCGTTTTCTATAGACGGAAATTCCACTACAAGTTACATTTTCTATGGGTTAACTTGTTTATACAACACAACAATATTATCTGCCTGTATGATATTATTAAATGGTGTCGGATTTTCCGACACCGCTGATGTTATCCTGTTTATGTGGTGTCTCCGGTGTGAGTGTTGGGACATCATAGAGCACCAGAGACATGACCCATGCACCATAGAGCACCAGAGACATGACCCATACACCATAGAGCACCAGAGACATGACCCATGCACCATAGAGCACCAGAGACATGACCCATGCATCATAGAGCACCAGAGACATGACCCATACACCATAGAGCACCAGAGACATGACCCATGCACCATAGAGCACCAGAGACATGACCCATGCACCATAGAGCACCAGAGACATGACCCATGCACCATAGAGCACCAGAGACATGACCCATACACCATAGAGCACCAGAGACATGACCCATGCACCATAGAGCACCAGAGACATGACCCATGCACCATAGAGCACCAGAGACATGACCCATGCACCATAGAGCACTAGAGACATGACCCATGCACCATAGAGCACCAGAGACATGGCCCATAGAGCACCAGAGACATGCTCCATGCACCATAGAGCCCCAGAGACATGACCCATACAACATATAGCACCAGAGACATGACCCATGCAACATATAGCACCAGAGACATGACCCATGCACCATAGAGCCCAGAGACATGACCCCATGCACCATAGAGCACCAGAGACATGACCCATGCACCATAGAGCCCCAGAGACATGACCCCATGCACCATAGAGCACCAGAGACATGACCCATGCATCATAGAGCACCAGAGACATGACCCATGCACCATAGAGCCCCAGAGACATGACCCATGCATCATAGAGCACCAGAGACATGACCCATGCACCATAGAGCCCCAGAGACATGACCCATGCACCATAGAGCCCCAGAGACATGACCCATGCATCATAGAGCACCAGAGACATGACCCATGCACCATAGAGCCCCAGAGACATGACCCATGCAACATATAGCACCAGAGACATGACCCATGCACCATAGAGCCCCAGAGACATGACCCCATGCACCATAGAGCACCAGAGACATGACCCATGCACCATAGAGCCCCAGAGACATGACCCCATGCACCATAGAGCACCAGAGACATGACCCATGCATCATAGAGCACCAGAGACATGACCCATGCACCATAGAGCCCCAGAGACATGACCCATGCATCATAGAGCACCAGAGACATGACCCATACAACATCGAGCCCCAGAGACATGACCCATGCATCATAGAGCACCAGAGACATGACCCCATGCACCATAGAGCACCAGAGACATGACCCATGCACCATAGAGCACCAGAGACATGACCCATGCATCATAGAGCACCAGAGACATGACCCCATGCACCATAGAGAACCAGAGACATGACCCATGCATCATAGAGCACCAGAGACATGACCCCATGCACCATAGAGCACCAGAGACATGACCCATGCATCATAGAGCACCAGAGACATGACCCCATGCACCATAGAGCACCAGAGACATGACCCATGCATCATAGAGCACCAGAGACATGACCCCATGCACCATAGAGCACCAGACATGACCCATGCATCATAGAGCACCAGAGACATGACCCATACAACATAGAGCCTAGCCAACTACATCGTTAAGGAGAGTTTCTGATACTGCGTAATTGGGTAGAGATGATTAGGCTTGTTTAAGCTTCTCTTGTCTCCGAAGTATTGTCGGGCTCTGGAGGATGATTGTAGGCATGTAGGATTGTTCCCTGGTCGTGTAGGATTGCTTAGGATGATTGATGGATTTTTTCTGATTGTGTGGATTGGCTGAGTGGCTTGTTTTGAATGATTACATGGATTATACCCGGATGAGGTTCTGGGAGTTCTACTCACTGCACGGCCCGAGGCCAGGCTTGACTTGTGAGAGTTTGGTCCACCAGGCTGTTGCTTGGAGCGGCCCGCAGGCCCACATATCCACTACAGCCCGGTTGGTCCGGCACGTCTTGCTGAAAACTATCCAGTTTTTACTTAAAGATATCCACCTTTGTTCCGGCAATATTTCTAACGCTTGCTGGGAGGGTGTTGAACAACCATGGACTTCTGATGTTCAGTGTTCTCTGATTGTGCCTATGGTAGTACTGAAGTGCTATGGTAGTACTGAAGTGCTATGGGAGTATTGAATTGCTATGGGAGTACTGAAGTGCTATGGGAGTATTGAATTGCTATGGGAGTACTGAAATGCTATGGAGTACTGAAGTGCTATGGGAGTACTGAAGTGCTATTGGAGTACTGAAGTGCTATGGGAGTATTGAATTGCTATGGGAGTACTGAAATGCTATGGGAGTACTGAAGTGCTATGGGAGTACTGAAGTGCTATGGGAGTACTGAAGTGCTATTGGAGTACTGAAGTGCTATGGGAGTACTGAAGTGCTATGGGACAGCACAAGTGACTTGAAGAGTACAACCATTGTGATGGGATCCCTGGATTTGAAAGTTCTCGTAATCCATCCTATCATTTTCCTGGCTGACGCAATATTTGCTTGGTTATGCTCCCTAAACGTTAGGTCGTCGGACATCATTATTCCCAAATCCTTTACATGCTGTTTTCCTACTATGGGCAGATTTGATTGTGTTTTGTACCCTGTATTATGTTTAAGGTCACTTTGTCATGGTCTCAAGTAGCTGTGAGAGGCATGATCTTCTTGCTCTATATCCATGTTGGCCAGGGTTGTGGAGGTCATTGGTCTCCATGTTGGCCAGGGTTGTGGAGGTTCCATGTTGGCCAGGGTTGTGGAGGTCATTGGTCTCCATGTTGGCCAGGGTTGTGGAGGTCATTGGTCTCCATGTTGGCCAGGGTTGTGGAGGTCATTGGTCTCCATGTTGGCCTGGGTTGTGGAGGTCATTGGTCTCCATGTTGGCCAGGGTTGTGGAGGTCATTGGTCTCCATGTTGGCCAGGGTTGTGGAGGTCATTGGTCTCCATGTTGGCCAGGGTTGTGGAGGTCATTGGTCTCCATGTTGGCCTGGGTTGTGGAGGTCATTGGTCTCCATGTTGGCCAGGGTTGTGGAGGTCATTGGTCTCCATGTTGGCCTGGGTTGTGGAGGTCATTGGTCTCCATGTTGGCCAGGGTTGTGGAGGTCATTGGTCTCCATGTTGGCCAGGGTTGTGGAGGTCATTGGTCTCCATGTTGGCCTGGGTTGTGGAGGTCATTGGTCTCCATGTTGGCCAGGGTTGTGGAGGTCATTGGTCTCCATGTTGGCCTGGGTTGTGGAGGTCATTGGTCTCCATGTTGGCCTGGGTTGTGGAGGTCATTGGTCTCCATGTTGGCCAGGGTTGTGGAGGTCATTGGTCTCCATGTTGGCCAGGGTTGTGGAGGTCATTGGTCTCCATGTTGGCCAGGGTTGTGGAGGTCATTGGTCTCCATGTTGGCCTGGGTTGTGGAGGTCATTGGTCTCCATGTTGGCCTGGGTTGTGGAGGTCATTGGTCTCCATGTTGGCCAGGGTTGTGGAGGTCATTGGTCTCCATGTTGGCCATTGGGTTGTGGAGGTCATTGGTCTCCATGTTGGCCAGGGTTGTGGAGGTCATTGGTCTCCATGTTGGCCAGGGTTGTGGAGGTCATTGGTCTCCATGTTGGCCAGGGTTGTGGAGGTCATTGGTCTCCATGTTGGCCAGGGTTGTGGAGGTCATTGGTCTCCATGTTGGCCAGGGTTGTGGAGGTCATTGGTCTCCATGTTGGCCAGGGTTGTGGAGGTCATTGGTCTCCATGTTGGCCTGGAGGTCATTTGTGGCCAGGGTTGTGGAGGTCATTGGTCTCCATGTTGGCCAGGGTTGTGGAGGTCATTGGTCTCCATGTTGGCCAGGGTTGTGGAGGTCATTGGTCTCCATGTTGGCCAGGGTTGTGGAGGTCATTGGTCTCCATGTTGGCCAGGGTTGTGGAGGTCATTGGTCTCCATGTTGGCCAGGGTTGTGGAGGTCATTGGTCTCCATGTTGGCCAGGGTTGTGGAGGTCATTGGTCTCCATGTTGGCCAGGGTTGTGGAGGTCATTGGTCTCCATGTTGGCCAGGGTTGTGGAGGTCATTGGTCTCCATGTTGGCCAGGGTTGTGGAGGTCATTGGTCTCCATGTTGGCCAGGGTTGTGGAGGTCATTGGTCTCCATGTTGGCCAGGGTTGTGGAGGTCATTGGTCTCCATGTTGGCCAGGGTTGTGGAGGTCATTGGTCTCCATGTTGGCCAGGGTTGTGGAGGTCATTGGTCTCCATGTTGGCCAGGGTTGTGGAGGTCATTGGTCTCCATGTTGGCCAGGGTTGTGGAGGTCATTGGTCTCCATGTTGGCCAGGGTTGTGGAGGTCATTGGTCTCCATGTTGGCCAGGGTTGTGGAGGTCATTGGTCTCCATGTTGGCCAGGGTTGTGGAGGTCATTGGTCTCCATGTTGGCCAGGGTTGTGGAGGTCATTGGTCCAACACACACACACACAACACACACACACACAAACCACACACACACACACACACACCACAACACACAACACACACACACACACACACACACACACACACACACAGGAGAAAAAGAAAACAGTAAAGAAAAAACAACAGGAGAAAACAACAGTAAAGGAACAGGTTATGAGATTAAGGATAGGGGCGGAAGGATTTCACTACAAATGACAAGGAAGTGTGTGAGGAATTGAATAAGAAATTCCAGGAGGTCTTCACCTTAGAACAAGGAGAAATTCCAGAGGTAAGTGAGGGAATAGCTAACCAGGAACCACTGGAAGAGTTTGAGATTACCAGTGGGGAAG
>NW_025568998.1:17500-32500 GCF_020424385.1 Procambarus clarkii
CTCCCCCTCCCCCTGTGGGGGTTGTATATAGAGGGCCTGTAGGAACATAGGAGGGGAGAGTGCGATACACCGGGTTCGAGAACGGGTCTGTGAAGAAACTACACCGGGACTACAAAGTACACTGCCAACAAGGAGATGCTAACACAGGATGAAATACGCTGCCACCATCTGCCTTTGACCATTGAAACTATATCAAGCAACGAGGCAAGAAACATTGCTTGACTTGGAGAGTACTTCTATGACTGTCATTAATTTTGAAAACGGTTGTCAGCCACTATATCCAAAAGGCTAAGAGGATTCAACAATTGACACAGACGGGAAATTTTACGAGTTTATTGAGACCAAAAATTATGTCAATCACTACTTATAAATGCTACACTAACACTGGCAAAAAGTTAAGAAATTTGGACATGGAACAAAAACTCAGAGATCACACACATTACCTTAAGACCTCTGTCTCTCCCGGGCTGAGATGTTCTTCACAGACCCGTTCTCGAACCCGGTGTATCGCACTCTCCCCTCCTATGTTCCTACAGGCCCTCTATATACAACCCCCACAGGGGGAGGGGGAGATCTGCTGTTGCTAGACCAAAAGTGTACAAACACTCAAGAAATATTTCAAAAAGCTTGTTTGACATTCACCATACACTCTTCAAGAGAGGAGTTATTAATTACGTGTGTGACTGACCTCTGACCTGGCCAAAAGGGGGAGATCCAGGGATGTTTACACATAAGAATCTGGAGTCTAATTTCCTTGCATGAAATATTACATACTTGAAACTATGCTGACTAAGACTAACCCAGGAATTTTAATCATATACAAGACCTGTGTAGCATCTCCTTGTTGGCAGTGTACTTTGTAGTCCCGGTGTAACCATCATATGTGAGCCCATAACAGTGTTACCAAGTGCAACCAATGGGGAAGTGTTACTCAGGATAGTTTAGTGTTCTATTATAGTGGTGTTCCATTATAGTGGTACACTTTAGGGTGGTGTTACAATAGAGCGGTGTTACAGTCAGGTCAGGAGTCAGGCACTCGATAAATGTGACCATGGAGTGATAGCACACAAAATGAGGTTAATGGGAATAACCGGTAAAGTAGGGCGCTGGATACTCAGTTTGCTGTCGAACAGAACACAAAGAGTAACAGTAAACTATATAAATCGAGTCCAAGTGCAGTTAAAAGCTCTGTACCTCAGGGTACAGTCCTTGCACCACTGCTGTTCCTTATTCTCATATCAGATATAGACAAAAATACAAGTCACAGCTTCGTGTCATCCTTTGCAGATGACACAAAAATCAGCATGAAATTACCTCTGTTAAAGACATTGAAAAATGAAAAGCAGATATTATTAATAAAGTTTCGACTGGGCAGAAAAAAAATAACGTGATGTCTAACAGTGATAAATTCCAGGTACTCAGGTACGGTAAAAATGAGAACCTTAAACATAATACAGAGTACAAAACAAATCTGCCCATAGTAGGAAAGCAACATGTAAAGGATTTAGGAATAATGATGTCTGAAGACCTAATGTTCAGGGAGCATAACCAAGCAAATATTTCGTCAGCCAGAAAAATTATGGATTACGAGAACTTTCAAATCCAGGGATCCCATCACAATGGTTGTACTCTTCAAGTCACTTGTGTTGTCCCGTCTTGAGTACTGCTCAGTACTCACTTCCCTCTTCAGAGCAGGAGAGATTGCTGAAATAGAGGGAATACAGAGAACATATACGGCACGCATAGACGAGATAAAGCACCTAAATTATTGGGATCGTCTCAAAGCTCTCCAAATGTACTCACTAGAAAGAAGACGAGAGAGATATCAAGTAATATACACCTGGAAGATACTGGAGGGCCAAGTCCCAAATCTACACAGTAAAATAACAACGTACTGGAGTGAACGATATGGAATAAAATGCAGAATAGAACCAGTGAAGAGCAGAGGTGCCATAGGCACAATTAGAGAACACTGTATAAACATCAGAGGTCCAAGGTTGTTCAACCTCCTCCCAGCGAGCATAAGAAATATTGCCGGAAGAACCGTGGACATCTTCAAGAGGAAACTGGACTGTTTTCTTCAAGAAGTGCCGGATCAACCGGGCTGTGGTGGGTATATGGGCCTGCGGGCCGCTCCAAGCAACAGCCAGGTGGACCAAACTCTCACAAGTCGAGCCTGGCCTCGGGCCGGGCTTGGGGAGTAGAAGAACTCCCAGAACTCCATCAAACAAGTACAACCATATCCACTGCTTGTCCTGTTAAGGAATGTGGACTAGGAGAAAATAGACCACACATAACTTACACATTATGGGGAAAGAAATTAAAGAAGTGTAATAAAGAAGGAGATCTAAGAGGTGGTCTTGGATAGTAAAGTGTCGCCAGAGGAAGACAAAGAACATTGTGAGAGGAGCGTATGTCTCGCTTTACAACTTCAGAATCGTGTTTAATTATATGGATGGTGAAATACTAGAGAAACTTCTCATGACATATGTGAGACCAAAACTGGAATATGCAGCAGTTGTGTGGTGCCCAAATCTCAAGAAGCACATAAATAAACTGGGAAAAGGCACAGCGGCACGCTACACAATGGAACTGAACACAAGAGTTACCAGGAGAGACTAGAGGTGTGTTAAACATGCCTAAACTGAACACAAGAGTTACCAGGAGAGACTAGAGGTGTGTTAAACATGCCTAAACTAGAAGATTCAAGAAAAAAAGAGATGATATGATCTCCACTTACAAAATACTAACAAAAATCGACCAAAATGACAAAAATTAATTCCTGAAACCCGCAACTTCGAGAACAAGAGGACACAGGTTCAAGCTAAGGAAACAAAGGTGCCAATGAAATATTAGAAAGCTTTCTTTTCCTGAGTGGTAGACAGTTGGAATAAGTTTAAGTGGGAAGGTGGTGGAGGTGAGAACTATCAGTAGTTTCCAAAGGTTATATGACAAGAGTCGTTATAGTTAATCATATAAAAAGTTATACGATATAGTCGTAATGGCTTGGCGCTTTCCCCTGATAGTTCCCTTCCCCCCTCTACCACAGAGGTGGCCACACATTTACAATGCTAACCAGCATATATACATTTTCTTCTGTCCTACATGGACAGGGTTAGAAATTGTTTTTAAAATGCTAATCTAACTTACAAACATAAATACATAATTACACGGATTTACGTCAGTTCTACATAAACAGTGTTCGAGGTGTCTTTTTTTTTTTTTTTTTTACATAGTGTCAGTAATATGCGTTTACAAAGGTGAAAAGCAATTGTAACCAGCTTCCACATATCCTGAACACACATACATACACATATATATGTTTCATTGACTATGACTGCATGTTGTATGTTGATAATTTTCTTGTTTAGGAAAAAATTTACACAACGTTTCGAACCTATATGGTTCATTCTCAAGTGAGGAACTGTTATTGTTTTTAGATTCAGCTACTGGAACAAAAAAGTTCCAAAGTAGCACGGGCTATGGTGAGCCCGTCAGTGGAGGCTCTTTGGAGCCATTATCTCTATCAGTAGCTGATACTGGAGATCTGGGGATGAGGTCCGTGGACGCGTCAATCCCTGGCCATAGGGTTGGTCAGACCGGTGAATTGATGGGGTATACACGTGGCTAACAGCTGAGTGCCAGTCAGGAGTCAGCAGGACTGTCAGCAGGACTGTCAGCAGGGCTGTCAGCAGGACTGTCAGCAGCAGGACTGTCAGCAGGGCTGTCAGCAGGACTGTCAGCAGGGCTGCCAGCAGCAGGGCTGTCAGCAGGGCTGTCAGCAGGACTGTCAGCAGGGCTGCCAGCAGGACTGTCAGCAGGGCTGTCAGCAGGGCTGCCAGCAGGACTGTCAGCAGGGCTGTCAGCAGGACTGTCAGCAGGGCTGCAGCAGGGCTGTCAGCAGGACTGTCAGCAGGGCTGTCAGCAGGACTGTCAGCAGGGCTGCCAGCAGGACTGTCAGCAGGGCTGCCAGCAGGACTGTCAGCAGGGCTGACTGTCAGCAGGGCTGCCAGCAGGACTGTCAGCAGGACTGCCAGCAGGACTGTCAGCAGCGCTGCCAGCAGGACTGTCAGCAGGGCTGCCAGCAGGACTGTCAGCAGGACTGTCAGCAGCGCTGCCAGCAGGACTGTCAGCAGGACTGTCAGCAGCGCTGCCAGCAGGACTGTCAGCAGGGCTGCCAGCAGGACTGTCAGCAGGACTGTCAGCAGCGCTGCCAGCAGGACTGTCAGCACTGTCAGCACTGTCAGCAAGACTGTCAGCAGGGCTGCAGCAGGACTGTCAGCAGCGCTGCCAGCAGGACTGTCAGCAGCGCTCAGCAGGCAGGACGTCAGCAAGACTGACAGCAGGACTGTCAGCAGGACTGTCAGCAGGACTGTCAGCAAGACTGACAGCAGGACTGTCAGCAGGACTGTCAGCAGGACTGTCAGCAGGACTGTCAGCAGGGCTGGCCACAGTGGGCCGGGCTAGAGGCGGAGATGTCCGGGTGTTACAAGACGATTGGTTCCTTATCCCAGTGCCCCCGAAGTTGGTAGTCTGGTCGAACTGCCTTCCTCAAGGTGTGGTAGTCGCAGAGGTGGTCGAGGCGTTCTTGAGGGACTCGAAGAACGAAGGATGGAAGGATCCGTCCGCATGCGAAGGATCCGTCTTGCTCCCCTGCACTTGTATCCCCAGTAGTCGTTGTGGGTTATGGAGTTATGCTGTCTGTCCTCCTAGGGACAGACAGCATAACATATAGCCCCGCCACGACGGCTATACCCGGAGGAGGCAGCCTGTCAGTGCGGTTGGTGTGGGCTCTGGTGCCCTAACGGCCGCTTGAGGGCGGGAAAGCAGGTGACATCGACTGAAGCACATGAGTCGGTCGAGTCTGCTGAGTCGTCGTCGTGGTCCGCTGTCTCTGGGTGCTGCTGCTGCTGCTGCTGCCGTCTCTGTCAGTGGGACAAGCTTAAGAACTGCTGAGTCGCTGTGACCGGACGGTGAGGGGCTCCCTGGGAGTCGTCGGCTCGTGGGTCCCCAGAAGCCGGCGGGTCCTGGAACTGTATTGGTGAAGATTAAGCTACGCTAGAGGTGGCACGGGCATGAATAGCCGTAAGTGGAAGAATTTTTTGGGGGAGTAAATGTATACTGTGTGCTGAGGTCGTATTTAATCATCAGGCTGCTATCGTGGGGGAGGATACTGCTGGACAGTATTTATGAGGGTCTCCAGCTGCTGGACAGTGGTCATGAGGGTCTCCAGCTGCTGGACAGTGTCCATGAGGGTCTCCAGCTGCTGGACAGTGTTCATGAGGGTCTCCAGCTGCTGGACAGTGTTCATGAGGGTCTCCAGCTGCTGGACAGTGTTCATGAGGGTCTCCAGCTGCTGGACAGTGTTTATGAGGGTCTCCAGCTGCTGGACAGTCTTCATGAGGGTCTCCAGCTGCTGGACAGTGTTCATGAGGGTCTCCAGCTGCTGGACAGTGTTCATGAGGGTCTCCAGCTGCTGGACAGTGTTCATGAGGTCTCCAGCTGCTGGACAGTGTTCATGAGGGTCTCCAGCTGCTGGACAGTGTTCATGAGGGTCTCCAGCTGCTGGACAGTGTTCATGAGGGTCTCCAGCTGCTGGACAGTGTTTATGAGGGACTCCAGCTGCTGGACAGTGTTCATGAGGGTCTCCAGCTGCTGGACAGTGTTTATGAGGGTCTCCAACTGCTGGACACTAAGGATCACTGGGGTATGGAGCTGTCAGCGATCACTGGGGGTCAGGTCACTGGGGGTCAGCTGGACACTAAGGATCACTGGGGTATGGAGCTGTCAGCGATCACTGGGGGTCAGGAGCTGTCAGCGATCACTGGGGTCAGGAGCTGTCAGCGATCACTGGGGGTAAGGAGCTGTCAGCGATCACTGGGGGTCAGTCGCTGTCAGTGATCACTGGAGGTAGGGAGCTGTCAGCGATCACTGGGGGTCAGGAGCTGTCAGCGATCACTGGGGGTAAGGAGCTGTCAGCGATCACTGGGGGTCAGGAGCTGTCAGCGATCACTGGGGTCAGGAGCTGTCAGCGATCACTGGGGGTCAGGAGCTGTCAGCGATCACTGGGGGTCAGGAGCTGTCAGCGATCACTGGGGGTCAGGATCTGTCAGCGATCACTGGGGGTAAGGAGCTGTCAGCGATCACTGGGGGTAGGGAGCTGTCAGCGATCACTGGGGGTAGGGAGCTGTCAGCGATCACTGGGGGTCAGGAACTGCCAGCGATCACTGGGGGTTCAGGAGCTGTCAGCGATCACTGGGGTAGGGAGCTGTCAGCGATCACTGGGGTAGGGAGCTGTCAGCGATCACTGGGGTCAGTCGCTGTCAGCGATCACTGGGGTTGGGAGCTGCCAGCGATCACTGGGGGTCAGGAGCTGTCAGCGATCACTGGGGTAGGGAGCTGTCAGCGATCACTGGGGGTCAGTCGCTGTCAGCGATCACTGGGGGTCAGGAGCTGTCAGCGATCACTGGGGTAGGGAGCTGTCAGCGATCACTGGGGGTAGGGAGCTGTCAGCGATCACTGGGGGTCAGGAGCTGTCAGCGATCACTGGGGTAGAGAGCTGTCAGCGATCACTGGGGGTAGGGAGCTGTCAGCGATCACTGGGGGTCTGGAGCTGTCAGCGATCACTGGGGTCAGGAGCTGTCAGCGATCACTGGGGGTAAGGAGCTGTCAGCGATCACTGGGGGTAGGGAGCTGTCAGCGATCACTGGGGGTCAGGAGCTGTCAGCGATCACTGGGGGTCAGGAGCTGTCAGCGATCACTGGGGTAGGGAGCTGTCAGCGATCACTAGGGGTAGGGAGCTGTCAGCGATCACTGGGGGTCAGGAGCTGTCAGCGATCACTGGGGGTCAGTCGCTGTCAGCGATCACTGGGGTCAGGAGCTGTCAGCGATCACTGGGGGTAAGAACCTGTCAGCGATCACTGGGGGTAAGAACCTGTCAGCGATCACTGGGGGTAAGAACCTGTCAGCGATCACTGGGGGTAAGAACCTGTCAGCGATCACTGGGGTAAGAACCTGTCAGCGATCACTGGGGGTAAGAACCTGTCAGCGATCACTGGGAGTAAGAACCTGTCAGCGATTAATTAGGGCTCCTTCAATCACGTAGGGATTTGTGTCGACAATCAGTCGTTCCCTCGTATCTTGATACGCCTCCGACAGGGAGATTATCTTGCTAGCATCCAAGCGGTGTTCTCATTGGCTCCTGGGTTATAGTGGGTTGTCATTGGCTGGTGGGTTATAGTGGGTTGTCATTGGCTGGTGGGTTATAGTGGGTTGTCATTGGCTGTTCCTGATGAGTGTTGGCATACAAGATTGTTCTCAAGATTGTATGTATGTATGAATGTATGTATGTATGTATGTATGTATGTATGTATGTATGTATGAATGTATGTATGTATGTATGTATGTATGTATGCATGTATGTATGTATGTATGTATGTATGCATGTATGTATGTATGTATGTATGTATGTATGTATGTATGTATGTATGTATGTATGTATGTATGTATGTATGCATGTATGTATGTGTAAAGCATGAATGGTCCTCAAGTCTATATGTACTACTCGTATTTCACGCTTCCAGGATTCGAACTTGCGACCACTGGCTGAACGGCTCGTCCTCGTCACACAGAGATCAGAGGCTCGTTAATGAGGCCGCCAAACCCGAATGTTTTGTTTAAACATAAAATCAGTGAAATATATACACTTCTGAAGGACAAATTTATTTCATTGGTTTATGTAGATGTAAATATGTACTTGTGAGTTAGGCAACTGTTGTGGGTGGTGAACCCCATACCCATCCTGTGGGTGGTGGTGGACCCCATACCCATCCTGTGGGTGGTGGTGGACCCCATACCCATCCTGTGGGTGGTGGTGGACCCCATACCCATCCTGTGGGTGGTGGTGGACCCCATACCCATCCTGTGGGTGGTGGACCCCATACCCATCCTTTGGGTGGTAGTGGACCCCATACCCATCCTGAGGGTGGTAGTGGATCCCATACCCATCCTGTGGGTGGTAGTGAACCCCATACCCATCCTGAGGGTGGTAGTGGACCCCATACCCATCCTGAGGGTGGTAGTGGATCCCATACCCATCCTGTGGGTGGTAGTGGACCCCATACCCATCCTGAGGGTGGTAGTGGACCCCATACCCATCCTGAGGGTGGTAGTGGATCCCATACCTATCCTGTGGGTGGTAGTGGACCCCATACCCATCCTGTGGGTGGTAGTGGACCCCACACCCTTCCTGTGGGTGGTAGTGGACCCCATACCCATCCTGTGGGTTGTAGTGGACCCCATACCCCATCCTGTGGGTGGTAGTGGACCCAATACCCATCCTGAGGGTGGTAGTGGACCCCATACCCATCCTGAGGGTGGTAGTGGATCCCATACCCATCCTGTGGGTGGTAGTGGACCCCATACCCATCCTGTGGATGGTAGTGGACCCCACACCCATCCTGTGGGTGGTAGTGGACCCCATACCCATCCTGTGGGTTGTAGTGGACCCCATACCCCATCCTGTGGGTGGTAGTGGACCCCATACCCATCCTGTGTGTGGTAGTGGACCCCATACCCATCTTGTGTGTGGTAATGGACCCCATACCCATCCTGTGGGCGGTAGTGGACCCCATACCCATCCTGTGGGTGGTAGTGAACCTCATACCCATCCTGTGGGTGGTAGTGGATCCCCCATACCCATCCTGTGGGTGGTAGTGGACCCCATAGCCATCCTGTGGGGTGGTAGTGGACCCCATACCCATCCTGTGGGTGGTAGTGGACCCCATACCCATCCTGTGGATGGTAGTGGACCCCATACCCATCCTGTGGGTGGTAGTGGACCCATACCCATCCTGTGGGTGGTGGTGGACCCCATACCCATCCTGTGGGTGGTGGTGGACCCCATACCCATCCTGTGGGTGGTAGTGGACCCCATATCCATCCTGTAGGTGGTTGTGGACCCCATACCCATCCTGTGGGTGGTAGTGGACCCCCATACCCATCCTGTGGGTGGCAGTAGACCCCCATACCCATCCTGTGGGTGGTAGTGGACCCCATACCCATCCTGTGGGTGGTAGTGAACCTCATACCCATCCTGTGGGTGGTAGTGGATCCCCCATACCCATCCTGTGGGTGGTAGTGGACCCCATACCCATCCTGTGGGTGGTAGTGAACCCCATACCCATCCTGTGGGTGGTAGTGGACCCCATAGCCATCCTGTGTTGTGGTAGTGGACCCCATACCCATCCTGTGGGTGGTAGTGGACCCCATACCCATCCTGTGGATGGTAGTGGACCCCATACCCATCCTGTGGGTGGTAGTGGATCCCATACCCATCCTGTGGGTGGTAGTGGATCCCCCATACCCATCCTGTGGGTGGTAGTGGACCCCATACCCATCCTGTGGGTGGTAGTGAACCCCATACCCATCCTGTGGGTGGTAGTGGACCCCATACCCATCCTGTGGATGGTAGTGGACCCCATACCCATCCTGTGGGTGGTAGTGGACCCCATACCCATCCTGTGGGTGGTAGTGGACCCCATACCCATCCTGTGGGTGGTAGTGGACCCCATACCCATCCTGTGGGTGGTAGTGGACCCCATACCCATCCTGTGGGTGGTAGTGGACCCCATACCCATCCTGTGGGTGGTAGTGGACCCCATACCCATCCTGTGGGTGGTAGTGGACCCCATACCCATCCTGTGGATGGTAGTGGACCCCATACCCATACTGTGGGTGGTAGTGGACCCCATACCCCATCGTGTGGGGGTACAGGATGGGGTATGGGGAAAGAACTTCTTTCACCCTGATGCAACTGTTCACCCAAGCAGTATAAAGGTACCTGGGAGTTAGACAGCTGCTTCGGGCTGCTTCCTGGGGGGGGGGGGTGTAACATATTGAGATTAAGGCCTACCAACCTCCGACAGGTCCAACAGTCAGGTTGACCAGACGACCAATCGGGAGGCCTGGTTGGAGACCGGGCCGCGAGGCCTTTGATCCTCGGAATCTCCACAAAGTAGCTACTTCTCAGTATATATACACCCAGAAGCTGGGTATTTACGGCTTCGGCGGGTAGGTGGTTCCATGGGTTAATGACCCTGTGGGTTGAAATGCCAGTTGGTAGCTGGCTTGGGCTCCATTCTCTCTGTGTTTCCCAGGGGGAGAAGTTAGACCAAGAAGCTGGGGTATACACCTCTCAGTGTATATACACCCAGAAGCTGGGGTATACACCTCTCAGTGTATATACACCCAGAAGCTGGGGTATACACCTCTCAGTGTATATACACCAAGAAGCTGGGGTATACACCTCTCAGTGTATATACACCAGAAGCTGGGTATACACCTCTCAGTGTATATACACCCAGAAGCTGGGGTATACACCTCTCAGTGTATATACACCAGAAGCTGGGTATACACCTCTTAGTGTATATACACCAAGAAGCTGGGGTATACATCTCTGTGTTCCCCAGGGGACAAGTTAGACCAAGAAGCAGAAGACCATCCTACCTCACTTTCTCTCTTAGACATTCATGTATTTCATTTCTCACTTGAAGGAAATGCTAATCATTCTGTAATATTTCCTGGAGGGTGAGTTGGCCATGAGTTAAGATGGATTTGTCTCGGATGGACTTGTTAGCATACTCAGGAGACCTGAGTATGCTAGTATGATCATATATATATATATATATATATATATATATATATATATATATATCTATATATATATATATATATATATATATATATATATAACTCCTCACCCCTGAAGGATTCGAACCCCGAAAGCCAGGGGTTCCACGAACCTTAGCGTATCCATTACTTATCCCACTAGACCACACTGCTAAAAAATAATTTGAAGTTGTCAAATCCTTAACCCAATCCCTGATTGGACCACCAGAACACACTGGACTCCCAGGACACTAATAGAATAACTAAAGTATCTTTTCAAGCACTAATAGAATAACTAAAGTATCTTTTCAAGCACTAATAGAATAACTAAAGTATCTTTTCAAGCACTAATGGAATAACTAAAGTATCTTTTCCAGCCCTAATGAAATAACTAAAGTATCTTTTCAAGCACTAATAGAATAACTAAAGTATCTTTCCAAGCACTAATAGAAATAACTAAAGTATCTTTTCAAGCACTAATAGAATAACTAAAGTATCTTTTCAAGCACTAATAGAATAACTAAAGTATCTTTTCCAGCCCTAATGGAAATAACTAAAGTATCTTTTCCAGCCCTAATGAAATAACTAAAGTATCTTTTCAAGCACTAATAGAATAACTAAAGTATCTTTTCAAGCACTAATAGAATAACTAAAGTATCTTTCCAAGCACTAATAGAAATAACTAAAGTATCTTTTCAAGCATAAACGAGGTATCAGAAGTATTTTTTCAAGTTCCGGTGTGGAAACTTACAGTGCATTACAATACATACGTGCATTCAGAATACATTCTGCATGACACTGTACAAAAGTGCATTCCAATACATTCCACTCTGAAGTATATTGTCAAGTAGAGCAAACGTTACATTACCAACCTATTTTGGATAGGTTAAACAACCTATTTTGGATAGGTTACAGCCTATTTTGGATAGGTTACAGCCTATTTTGGATAGGTTACAGTCTATTTTGGATAGGTTACAGTCTATTTTGGATAGGTTACAGTCTATTTTGGATAGGTTACAGTCTATTTTGGATAGGTTACAGTCTATTTTGGATAGGTTACAGCCTATTTCGGATAGGTTACAGCCTATTTCGGATAGGTTACAGCCTATTTCGGATAGGTTACAACCTATTTTGGATAGGTTACAACCTATCGACCAACCACACTACTGTAGTGTGGATAGTAGTAAAAAAAAAAAGACTTAAATCGCCCAAAAGTTCTTGTTTTGTTCTGTTATGTAGAGAACCTGATGGCGGGGGGGGGGGGAGGAAGCACCCCAGCCCAACACTTTGTAGGCCTTGTATTGTGGATATTAGTACTGAATTAGGCCTAGGACTGGGAACGGTCGGCCTATGATCGCTCATTGAGGCCAAGAACACTTAGATTATTAGTGCTTAAAAAGATACTTTAGTTATTTCATTAGTTTGTGTTAAGCCTTTCAGATTACCAGTAGTGCTGAAGTGTCCTTTGTGGGGGTACTGGAGTCCCTATTACACACACAAAGTAGTAGTTAGTAACAGTTGATTGACAGTTGAGAGGCGGGCCGAAAGAGCGGAGCTCAACCCCCGCAAGCACACCTGGGTGAACACACACACATTGTGAGGATAATCTGAAACAGAGCTGTGACTATCCTGGCTGTTGTTGTGTCAATCACACATTAATGAAGAAAAGTGAAACAAAGTAAACAAGAGAGCTTAGGTCCTCTACTGTGTGACAGGTTTAAACACTTAATATAACAAAAATGACTTTAATAACATGCAAAACAAAGCGCCCTATCCCCTTGGCTTAAATACAATTTACAAGAGAAATATACACGTGACAGTTACGTTAATGGCGAAGGTACAGTTAATACGTTATACGAAAGCTGCACGCGTCTACTCACCCGGGGGGAAAGCGAGAGTAGATGCGGCAGCTGAGAGCACGAAGTGTATTCTGATCACTGGACGCTGGTGAGCCGCTTGTATATGGGCCAGGCCGTAAGAAATGGCGCGAGTCTTGTAGGTAACCATCGGCCGGCAGTTAAACAAGCAGTTAGTGTCTAGACGAGCTGCGAGTGGCGTCTATAGGCCTCTACCCAGACAGCAGGTGCCCAGGTGGCTTGGGTACTAGAGGGTGGGGGGGGAACACACACACACACACACACACACACACACACACACACACCTCTAGCAATGCCCTCGCCCTCTGGCACCCTCCTCTCCCTCCTCCCTGGCACTCCCCCTCCCCCCCTCCCCTCTCCCTGGCACTCTCCCCCCTCACGATGAGTGCCTGGCGAGGCAGCATCACCGTGCCACAATGGCTCTCATCACCACCAACAATGATCGCCCAAAGATACCTAATTAAGTGTTTTCAATCGTCAGGCGAGAACTGTGCTCGTAGTGTGTGTGTGTGTGTGTGTGTGTGTGTGTGTGTGTGTGTGTGTGTGTGTGTGTGTGTGTGTGTGTGTGTGTGTGCGAGTGTGTGTGTGTGTGTGTGTGTGTGTGTGGTGTGTGGTGTGTGTGTGTGTGTGTGTGTGTGTGTGTGTGTGTGTGTGTGTGTGTGTGTGTGTGTGTGTGTGTGTGTGTGAAGGTGTGGGTGTGTGTGTGTGTGTGTGTGTGTGTGTGTGTGTGTGTGTGTGTGTGTGTGTGTGTGTGTGTGTGTGTGTGTGTGTGTACTCACCTAATTGTACTCACCTAATTGTGCTTGCGGGGGTTGAGCTCTGGCTCTTTGGTCCCGCCTCTCAACCGTCAATCAACTGGTGTACAGATTCCTGAGCCTATTGGGCTCTATCATATCTACATTTGAAACTGTGAATGGAGTCAGCCTCCACCACATCACTTCCTAATGCATTCCATTTGCTAACTACTCTGACACTGAAAAAGTTCTTTCTAACGTCTCTGTGGCTCATTTGGGTACTCAGCTTCCACCTGTGTCCCCTTGTTCGCGTCCCACCAGTGTTGAAAAGTTCGTCCTTGTTTACCCGGTCGATTCCCCTGAGGATTTTGTAGGTTGTGATCATGTCCCCCCTTACTCTTCTGTCTTCCAGTGTCGTGAGGTGCATTTCCCGCAGCCTTTCCTCATAACTCATGCCTCTTAGTTCTGGGACTAGTCTAGTAGCATACCTTTGGACTTTTTCCAGCTTCGTCTTGTGCTTGACAAGGTACGGGCTCCATGCTGGGGCCGCATACTCCAGGATTGGTCTTACATATGTGGTGTACAAGATTCTGAATGATTCCTTACACAGGTTCCTGAACGCCGTTCTGATGTTAGCCAGCCTCGCATATGCCGCAGACGTTATTCTCTTTATGTGGGCTTCAGGAGACAGGTTTGGTGTGATATCAACTCCTAGATCTTTCTCTCTGTCTGTTTCATTAAGTACTTCATCTCCTATTCTGTATCCTGTGCCTGGCCTCCTGTTTCCACTGCCTAGTTTCATTACTTTGCATTTACTCGGGTTGAACTTCAACAGCCATTTGTTGGACCATTCACTCAGTCTATCCAGGTCATCTTGTAGCCTCCTACTATCATCCTCTGTTTCAATCCTCCTCATAATTTTTGCATCGTCGGCAAACATTGAGAGGAACGAATCTATACCCTCTGGGAGATCATTTACATATACCAGAAACAGTATAGGTCCGAGGACTGACCCCTGCGGGACTCCACTTGTGACGTCTCGCCAATCTGAGACTTCACCCCTCACACAGACTCGTTGTCTCCTGTTGCTTAGGTATTCCTCTATCCACCGGAGTACCTTCCCTCTCACTCCAGCCTGCATCTCCAACTTTCGCACTAGCCTCTTGTGTGGCACTGTATCAAAGGCTTTCTGACAATCCAAAAATATGCAGTCTGCCCACCCTTCTCTTTCTTGCCTTATTTTTGTTGCCTGGTCGTAGAATTCAAGTAACCCTGTGAGGCAGGACCTGCCATCCCTGAACCCATGTTGATGCTGTGTTACAAAGTTCCTTCGCTCCAGATGCTCCACTAGTTTTTTTCGCACAATCTTCTCCATCAGCTTGCATGGTATGCAGGTTAGGGACACTGGCCTGTAGTTCAGTGCCTCCTGTCTATCCCCTTTCTTGTATATCGGGACTACGTTAGCTGCTTTCCAAATATCTGGCAGTTCCCCTGTTGCCAGTGATTTGTTATACACTATGGAGAGTGGTAGGCTCAGTTCTCTTGCTCCTTCCTTTAGAACCCAAGGGGAGATTCCATCTGGGCCTATAGCCTTCGTCACGTCCAACTCTAGTAAACACTTCCTTACTTCCCCACTGGTAATCTCAAACTCTTCCAGTGGTTCCTGGTTAGCTATTCCCTCACTTACCTCTGGAATTTCTCCTTGTTCTAAGGTGAAGACC
>NW_025568998.1:37500-57500 GCF_020424385.1 Procambarus clarkii
CAGTTCATTGACAGTTGAGAGGCGGGACCAAAGAGCCAGAGCTCAACCCCCGCAAGCACAATTAGGTGAGTACACACACACACACACACACACACACACACACACACACACACACCCACTAGGGGGCCTCGTAGCCTGGTGGATAGCGCGCAGGATTCGTAATTCTGTGGCGCGGGTTCGATTCCCGCACGAGGCAGAAACAAATGGGCAGTTTCTTTCACCCTGATGCCCTGTTACCTAGCAGTAAATAGGTACCTGGGAGTTAGTCAGCTGTCACGGGCTGCTTCTGGGGTGTGTGTGTGGTGTGTGTGGTGTGGGAAAAAAAAAAAAAAAAAAAAAAAAAGTAGTTAGTAAACAGTTGATTGACAGTTGAGAGGCGGGCCGAAAGAGCAAAGCTCAACCCCCGTAAAAACACAACTAGTAAACACACACACACACACACACACACACACACACACACACACACACACACACACACACACACACACACAAACACACAAGACTCTCAAAAATCACACTCAAGATGGAATTCTTCTCAAGAAACAAGACCCGCAAGACCCTATAAGAGCGTGTACAAACTCAACAAATAATATTCCAAGATGACATTCCCGGTGCTAATACGACTGAGGTCTACGACTACATAATACCACATGCTTTCAGCCCAGCTGCCCAAACCATTCGGCAGATAAGGAGCAGTAAGTTTAACACAACGCGGTTACGTTGTGTTATCGCGACGTTCCCAAGACATCCACGGGGTGGAAGAGACCGTTCAGTATCAACATAACTACCCAGTTCAACATAACTACCCAGTTCAACATAACTACCCAGTTCAACATAACTATCCAGTTCAACATAACTACCCAGTTCAACATAACTACCCAGTTCAACATAACTATCCAGTTCAACATAACTACCCAGTTCAACATAACTACCCAGTTCAACATAACTACCCAGTTCAACATAACTACCCAGTTCAACATAACTACCCAGTTCAACATAACTACCCAGTTCAACATAACTATCCAGTTCAACATAACTACCCAGTTCAACATAACTACCCAGTTCAACATAACTACCCAGTTCAACATAACTACCCAGTTCAACATAACTACCCAGTTCAACATAACTACCCAGTTCAACATAACTATCCAGTTCAACATAACTACCCAGTTCAACATAACTACCCAGTTCAACATAACTACCCAGTTCAACATAACTACCCAGTTCAACATAACTACCCAGTTCAACATAACTATCCAGTTCAACATAACTATCCAGTTCAACATAACTATCCAGTTCAACATAACTACCCAGTTCAACATAACTACCCAGTTAGTTCAACATAACTACCCAGTTCAACATAACTATCCAGTTCAACATAACTATCCAGTTCAACATAACTATCCAGTTCAACATAACTACCCAGTTCAACATAACTATCCAGTTGCGAATCGACTTGAGAATGGTCCAGGACGGACCGAAACGTCGTCGTCCCTTCACCTTCTAGTGTGTGGTCTGGTCAACATAACTCTCCAGTTATTAACAATAATTCAACACAATGTTTTAAGCTGGACTCCGCACAGAGCTTTGGAACTCAGCAACTTGTACAGAAAAATAGACCCGGATATAATACTCATTAACAGCCATTGGAAAAAGGAAAATGAGAAGATAAAGTTCTTCAACTACAAAACTTACCAGATCTGAGCTGACCAGGCCAACGATGGAGCAGCAATTGTTGTAAGGAGAAATATTCTACACAGCGTTCTAGATCATTTTCAAGAAAACTTCCTGGCAATTGAACTCCAAACTACGAAAGGTATAATCTTCATAGGAACATGCTACCAACCACCAAGACGTCCTTACCTTCCCCTGGCCGATATGACACTCATCAGAAGGAACAGTCCTGCCTACTTCCTTGGAGATCTGAGCGCCAAGCACAGAACACTGGGACATGGAAGGAACAACCAAGCAGGAGAAGCCATCCACAATATGATAAGGAACGGAAATCTAACCCACCTGGGCCCAGACTTCCCAACTTACGTCAGACAAGGCCACAGTGGTAAACCAGACATAATACTGTCAAACAACCACCACCTCCTAAACACCCACATAGAAAGGGGTCCTGTGAGCACAAGCGACCACCTACCAATAATAATGACGCTATCAACTAACCTCATTCAGAAACCCTCACCACCAAGACTTCAATTCACTAAAACATGACTAGGAAGCGTTCAAAAGCAGTGCACAGGAAATCAGTGTCACAGATTTTAATAGAAAGGAAACAGCATGCATAAACGCTAAGGTAAATACATGGATTACCACCATAGAAAAATGCATGAACGATCATATCCCCGTAGCTCACCATATAACGCTCCCACACCCCCCCAGCCACTGAGGCGCTCCCAACACTGCAAACCAGATATAACAATCTTCTACAACTCATAACGCACAATGAGTGGACGGACGAGCGCAAAAGACTACAAAGTAACTAAAAGATGAGCTTCAAGATGTATGCAAAACAGAGTACACCAAAAGCTGGAATGAGCTAATAAGCCAAATTCAAATCGACTACAGAAACCCAGGAAAGTTTTGGAAAAAGTAAAGACCCTGATGGGAAACTCTTCTGAGGAAACACCCAAAATCAAAGACGCCTCAGGAAATAAACTCTACGAGGAGAGAGAACAAGAACGGGAATTCAGGAAGTTCTGGGAAAAATAATTCAGGATAAACCCGGAAGAAAATGTAAACTTTTGCCCCATCAATGAAAGGGAAAATACAACTCAAGTCGATAACAGAGCTGCAGCACTACTCCCAACACACAATAGACCTTAACATTCGCCATGACTGCCACCTTATGAAACACATAACCATTGCGGAGGTCCATGAAACAATTATAGGTTTCAAGAACAAGGCGCCGGGCAACAGCAGGATAAATAAATTGGTATTAACCAACCTACCAGTGATTGCACTCCATCAAAACACACATATAGTAAATACAGCTCTTGCATCTGGACTATTCCCCACATACTTCAAGAATGCCACAATCAGATTAATCCCCAAGCCAGGTAAACCCCCAACCCAAACTGAAAACTACAGGCCAATTTCCCTCCTCGAAGTACCAGGTAAAATATTCGAAAAAATCATTAATCAGAGACTTGTGAAATACATGGAAGAGGAAGAGAAGTATAACACCAGGCAGCATGGGTTTAGACACCACAGAGGGGCCCATACAGCTATAGCCCTGATCTACCAGCATATAGCAGAGGGGCCCATACAGCTATAGTCCTGATCTACCAGCATATAGCAGAGGGGCCCATACAGCTATAGTCCTGATCTACCAGCATATAGTTAACGCAATATCGAAAAAAGAATATTGTAATATAATGCTTAGAGACGTTTCGAAAGCCTTTGACTAAGTTTGGCATATAGGCCTAAAATATAAGATATCTGAGCAAGGACCCCCACAGAGATTTACTGCTACTCTCCGCAGCTTTATATACAACAGAACTGCTAGGCTCGGCAGCTACTTGGGTGACGGAATAGAACTGAAAAGTGGAGTACCACAAGGAAGCTGCCTCTCTCAAACATTATTAAACATATCTACAGCTGACCTACCCCAACCCCAGCATGGAGAATACATCACATACGCTGACGATGTCACCCAAATAATATGCCAACCAGGACCATCAAAGCCGCTACTCGCCAACAAGACCAAGGCGGCAATTGAATTCATAAATAACTTTGAGGAGCAATGGAAAATAAGTACAAATAAGTAAAAGTTCCAGATAATACACATAACAAAACGAAACCCAGACCCCATTATCCTTGACAACCGCCCGATCCAATATGCGGAGGTGGGCAGAATACTGGGACTCTCATGATCAATAGAACAGGAATACAAATTCACGTAAAGAACAGACTAAATAAAGCCAAAACAGCATTAGGAAAACTGAGGAGAACTTCAACAAGATCTTGTAGATCTGAGGCAAAGTGAAATTGACACCAGTAATTCCATCTCTCATCATACTATCATGCAAGAGGAGCCACACATCTATGGTTCATCCAATAAAATCAGCAGACTTCTAGATGTTACTACTGCTCGGCTTAGACTCGGTTACAAGTATCTCTGGGAATTCTCATTATCTGCTGATGTAGACCTGACCAAATGTAAACTGTGTCAACAAAATTATTCGCACACCCTCCGTCACTATGTGATGGAGTGCGAAAAGATACGGGAATTTAGAGACAATTCTATAACCAGTATTCCAAAGTATAACACTCGTATCTCCTCAATATATATCGCGTTGTTGGAACTGCTCCAGCGGGGCAGCACCTTCTCGTACTTTGTTTACTCTCCAAAACTGCGCAAAATATTCAGATTTGGCGGCTCTTTTCAACCATTTAAATATTCGTAAGACAAACTATACAGTGCTGATGTATTTACCAAAGAGTATTTGGTAATACATAAAGTGTTATATTTGTTTACAAATATAAAAGAGAAATTGAAACTTAGATGAAAAAGATGATAATGTTGCTTGACTAAATTTAATGTAAGTCGGATATCAGTTGTAGGTTAGTGAGCGCGACTCACTGTAAGATAAGTGAGAACGAGGAGTCGTGTTTTAGCTCATGTCCTCCTCCTTTCCCTTCACCCCTCTAGTTATGGAAACACAGAAGAAGGAAGTGCGGGGCCGTGGCAGCAAGAGGAAGGAGGACGGCTGCCACACCATCAATGGTCGCGGAAAAAGACCAAAATACACCGATGACGCCCCTGTATATGAGATCAGTCCCGACGGAGAGGTGCTAACAATCTACCTACTTCACCCTCCTGTACGTACTAAGCCTCCATCCCTGAAGGACATGGAGAAGATTGCCCTGGAGGGCCATAATTACCTCCCCGGCAAGGTCAAGGGCAAGTCTTGTAGAGTGTTTGTGGACACTGGCACTACTGACAATGTAATAGAAGACAGACACGCAAGATAACTGGGACTAGATAAAAAGGTTTTCTCCAGCGAGAACTTTAAAGTTGAATTCTTTGACGGGATGAGAGACCTCACACTCAGGAATGTGGGGAATGTTAAAATATGCCTAGAAAACAACAGGAAGTTGGTCACCAAAGTTGAAATTTCCCCGCCAGAAATGGATAACTTCTTCGCCACAGCCTTGGGCCCTGTCCTATACTTCACTTTTCCGATGTTGAGCAAATACCACGTCATTTAAAAATTTAGCCGCCAAAACTCGAATATTTATTTTAAGAATCCCCGAAGGTTTAAAAGTAAGGTGTTCGGGTTGTGTACTGCCAGGACCCCTTATCTCAGGATTCCTCTCCCAACGTCATCAAAACAGGACGAGTGCTCCAACACTATTCATATAGACACGGGGACGACCAAGACAAGGGTTTCAATGTTATATTTGAAGAGAATACGACTTGAGAAATGTCCTCCCAAAAAGCTCCGGATACACATGAGGGACGACGTGTACTTGACAGATGACTTAATTCTTCACCCGAACCCAGAAGACACGTTTCCGTTCGTCTTAGGCAAGAATATTATGGCGAAATACAAGTGTGTTCTGGATGCGTCCGCACAAGAGTTGTTGTTTAAGGTTAAGAACAAGACCTATAGGACCCATCTGTACTGATGACCTCCAGAAACCGAATTGAACTCCAATCGTGTTTTTTTGTGTTTCATAGTTACACCTGTACGTACCTGTGTAAAAATAAAGTGTGTGTGTGTGTGTGTGTGTGCTCACCTATTTGTACTCACCTAGTTGTGGTAGGTGAGTACAAATCACCGCCGGAGTCCTGACAGTCACCAGGTCCAGCCCATACATTCCATCGACTCTCCTCCCCAACCACTTGGGCTGGACGGTAGAGCGACGGTCTCGCTTCATGCAGGTCGGCGTTCAATCCCCGACCATCCAAGTGGTTGGGCACCATTCCTTCCCCATCACCGTCCCATCCCAAATCCTTATCCTGACCCCTTCCCAGTGCTATATAGTCGTATTGGCTTGGCGCTTTTCCTTGATATTTCCCTCCCTCACCTAGTTGTGCTTGCGGGGGTTGAGCTCTGGCTCTATGGTCCCGCCTCTGAATTGTCAATCAACAGGTGTACAGGTTCCTGAGCCTATTGGGCTCTATCATATCTACACTTGAAACTGTGTATGGAGTCAGCCTCCACCACATCACTGCCTAATGCATTCCATCCGTTAACTACTCTGACACTGAAAAAGTTCCTTCTAACGTCTCTGTGGCTCATTTGGGTACTCAGTCTCCACCTGTTTTCCCTTCTTCGCGTCCCACCAGTGTTGAATAGTTCATCCTTGTCTACCCGGTCGATTCCCCTGAGGATGTTGTAGGTAGTGATCATGTCTCCCCTTACTCTTCTGTCTTCCAGTGTCGTATGGTACATTTCCCGCAGCCTTTCCTCGTAACTTATGGCTCTTAGTTCTGGGACTAGTCTAGAGGCATACTTTTGAACTTTTTCTAGCTTCGTCTTGTGCTTGACAAGATACGGGCTCCATGCTGGGGCCGCATACTCCAGGATTGGTCTTACATATGTGGTGTACAAGATTCTGAATGATTCCTTACACAGGTTCCTGAACACTGTTCTGATGTTAGCCAGCCTCGCATATGCCGCAGACGTTATTCTTTTTATGTGGGCTTCAGGAGACAGGTTTGGTGTGATATCAACTCCTAGATCTTTCTCTCTGTCCGTTTCATTAAGTACTTCATCTCCTATTCTGTATCCTGTGTCTGGCCTCCTGTTTCCACTGCCTAGTTTCATTACTTTGCATTTACTCGGGTTGAACTTTAACAGCCATTTGTTGGACCATTCACTCAGTCTATCTAGGTCATCTTGTAGCCTCCTACTATCATCCTCTGTTTCTATCCTCCTCATAATTTTTGCATCATCGGCAAACATTGAGAGAAACGATTCTATACCCTCTGGGAGATCATTTACATATATCAGAAACAGTATAGGTCCAAGGACTGACCCCTGCGGAACTCCACTTGTAACGTCTCGCCAATCTGAGACCTCACTCCTCACATTGGTTCGTTGTCTCCTGTTGCTTAGGTACTCCTTTATCCACCGGAGTACCTTCCCTTTCACTCCAGCCTGCATCTCCAGCTTTTTCACTAGCCTCTTGTGTGGTACCGTATCAAAAGCTTTCTGGCAATCCAAAAATATGCAGTCTGCCCACCCTTCTCTTTCTTGCCTTATTTTTGTTGCCTGGTCGTAGAATTCAAGTAACCCTGTGAGGCAGGACCTGCCATCCCTGAACCCATGTTGGTGCTGTGTTACAAAGTTCTTTCGCTCCAGGTGCTCCACTAGCTTTCTTCGCACAATCTTCTCTATCAGCTTGCATGGTATGCAGGTTAGGGACACTGGCCTGTAGTTCAGTGCCTCCTGTCTATCCCCTTTCTTGTATATCGGGACTATGTTAGCTGCTTTCCAAATTTCTGGCAGTTCCCCTGTTGCCAGTGATTTGTTATACACTATGGAGAGTGGTAGGCACAGTGCTTCTGCTCCTTCCTTTAGTATCCAAAGAGAGATTCCATCTGGGCCTATACCCTTTGTCACATCCAACTCTAGTAAACACTTCCTTACTTCCCCGCTGGTAATCTCAAACTCTTCCAGTGGTTCCTGGTTAGCTATTCCCTCTCTTATCTCTGGGATTTCTCCTTGCTCTAAGGTGAAGACCTCCTGGAATTTCTTATTCAGTTCCTCACACACTTCCTTGTCGTTTGTAGTGAATCCTTCTGCCCCTATCCTTAATTTCATAACCTGTTCCTTTACTGTTGTTTTTCTCCTGATGTGGCTATGCAGCAATTTAGGCTGAGTCTTTGCCTTGCTTGCGATGTCATTTTCGTATTGTCTTTCTGCCTCTCTTCTCATCCTAACATATTCATTCCTGGCATTCTGGTATCTTTCTCTGCTCTCCAGTGTCCTGTTATTCCTATAGTTTCTCCATGCCCTTTTACTTTGCTGCTTACCTAGCCTACATCTCTGATTAAACCATGGGTTTCTCATCTTCATTTTGTTGTCTTCCTTTTGGACTGGGACAAACTTGTTTGCTGCGTCCTTGCACTTCTGCGTGATGTAGTCCATCATATCTTGGGCCGTCTTTCCCCTGAGCTCTGTTTCCCATGTTATATCTGTTAGGAATTTTCTTATCTCCTCATAGTTTCCCTTTCGGTATGCTAACCTTTTGGTTTCGGTATCCCTCCTCGAGTTCAGTAACCCTTCTTTGACCAGGTACTGTGTGTGTGTGTGTGTGTGTGTGTGTGTGTGTGTGTGTGTGTGTGTGTGTGTGTGTGTGTGTGTACTAACCAAGTTGTACTTACCTAATTGTGCTGGCGGGGGGTTGAGCTCTGGCTCTTTGGTCCCGCCTCTCAACTGTCAATCAACTGGTGTACAGATTCCTGAGCCTACTGGGCTCTATCATATCTACATTATAAACTGTGTATGAAGTCAGCTTCCACCACATCACTGCCTAATGCATTCCACCTGTTAACTACTCTGACACTGAAAAAGTTTAGTATCAGAGTAGGTGCTGACAGAACCTACTCTGTCAGATAAAAAGTTCAGAACTGGTAGCTGTGATGGCTGCGTGAGGAGGCCATTGTCCCCAGTGTACCGTAGACATATGTCTGGCGCCACTCTCGGCCCCTGGCTGGCTCCTGGGAACACTGTCTGGGTGTCTGCGTCTGTCTGTGGCACCCTGGGGGGGTGGGGGTCGTCGTGGCTCCACACCCCAGAAGGATTCGAACCCAGACAGCCAGGAGCACTGTGCAACTTGGCAGAATCATGTCAACACGGTGCAAAACATGAGCACGGACAATAAAGCTGCCAAACTGTCAAGCGTGTGTCAAGTACATGGACCGAAACTGTGGTAACAATGATCAAACAACAGGCAGGATGGAGGATGGAGTGGTTCAGTAGTTAAGGTGAAAGGCAGTCGGGTGCTAATTGAAACCAATTGGTTATTTGCCCCCCTCCAAAACAGAGGGGCAGGATTGGAATGCATTGGAGTGAAGCTCATTATTTCCAATCATAGAGGGGGTGTTTACAGACTGAATTACAGCTAAATTGGGGAGATTCCAATCAGGTGTGGCATTCTATCTTCAGTTGCAGTTGGAAATGAATGAATGTTCTTGGGTAATGGTATTAATTGTTGCTTTGATGAATGTTACAAGGCTGAATACTTCACTAACTGGG
Organism: Procambarus clarkii; assembly: GCF_020424385.1. Taxonomy (NCBI): domain Eukaryota; kingdom Metazoa; phylum Arthropoda; class Malacostraca; order Decapoda; family Cambaridae; genus Procambarus; species Procambarus clarkii. Next base: position 46,722 of record NW_025568998.1, read on the forward strand.
CCGAGTACCTGGGGCCAGATTCACGAAGCAGTTACGCCAGCACTTACGAACCTGGGGCCAGATTCACGAAGCAGTTACGCAAGCACTTACGAACCTGGGGCCAGATTCACGAAGCAGTTACGTAAGCACTTACGAACCTGGGGCCAGATTCACGAAGCAGTTACGTAAGCACTTACGAACCTGGGGCCAGATTCACGAAGCAGTTACGTAAGCACTTACGAATCTGGGGCCAGATTCACGAAGCAGTTACGTAAGCACTTACGAACCTGGGGCCAGATTCACGAAGCAGTTACGCCAGCACTTACGAACCTGGGGCCAGATTCACGAAGCAGTTACGCCAGCACTTACGAACCTGGGGCCAGATTCACGAAGTAGTTACGCAAGCACTTACGAACGTGTACATCTTTCCTCAATCTTTGACGGCTTTGGTTACATTTATTAAACAGTTTACAAGCATGAAAACTTGCCAATCAACTGTTGTTATTGTTATAAACAGCCTCCTGGTGCTTCGGAGCTCATTAACTGTTTAATAATTGTAAACAAAGCCGCCAAAGATTGAGAAAAGATGTACAGGTTCGTAAGTGCTTGCGTAAGTGCTTCGTGAATCTGGCCCCAGGTTCGTAAGTGCTTGCGTAAGTGCTTTCGTGGATCTGGCCCCCAGGCCTCTCTAGGGCACTACTTATCAACAAACTACCAACGCCAATTTAGCCCCTACGGAGCTGCTCCTGTTTATTCCCATCCACTCGTGTCTGACCTGCGCTTGAAACAATGCAGCGACCCCACATCTGTTATTTTGCCCAGTACTTAAATCAACCACCCCTGTTTCTAAACCAGTATTTACCCAGGTCTTTCCTGAATCTAAACAGTAGAAGGAGCCATTTGTCATGATTTGAAGTGCCGGAAGATAGTGGTGTGGGTGCCTACCGCCAGGGCATGGTGGGGGGGGCGGAGGGGGGGGGGAGGGGAGGGGAGTGAAGATAACTAAATGCTGGACAATTATCTGGGTCAAAATAGAACATATATTAACTCTAATATGAACAATTCAAGTGGGACACTAGCGTGAACAAAAATAGATTGAGTAGAATATAGAATTAGAAAGTAGAATAAGATATAGAAAGTAGAATAGAAAGAATAAAAATAGAAAAAATATTTTTTGGGAAAACTGTTATCGGCCTACTGGACGATAACAGTGTTCTATATCTATTTTGGAGGGGTCTAAATTGATCCTCCCAAAATAAGGAGTCTCCAAATAGCACCAGCCTCCGTACGGGGCAGGTTCTATTTTCATTCATCTATCCTATTACAAAATAATTGCTTGCCTCAACAATTCTAGCCTGGAATTGATACAATTTGCCTGTCACCCCTATTACGGAACCTGTTTATCCCTGCACCCCCCCCCCTTCTAAATGTATAACCAGTGTTAAGGAGTTGTTAAGAGGTTAACAATCCCTTCTTCCTCTCTCTCCTGCTCCTTCTTGTCTCTACATAACATAAGTTTATTAACGTCTTCCAATATGTCTTCGTAAAAAAATGTTCCTAATTCTAAGGATTAACTGTAATTTGTTGGGGATTTGGGGGTCTTGTAATTATTGGAGGGCTGGGCCACCACCACTACCTGTCTCCCAGTGGCTGCCCCTAGTGCCCAGTGGTGCCCAGTGCCCACTGGGTAGGGGTGTAATCAGCTTGACGGGAACAGGAACCTGTGCTTGAGCCTATCTTATACTGACCTCCCCTGCTGGACGCCACCCACAACAGTTGCCTAACTCACGGGTACACCTATTTACTGCTAGGTGAACAGAGGCATTAGGTGAAAGGGAACGGGCACAATCATTTCTGTCCTGGTCGTAGATCGAACCCAGGATCCCCCAGTTGTAAATCGAAAACATAGACCACCAGCCCTGTGGATTTAGCTATTGATATACCATGTATATAGGACCATGTATGGAGGGCTACCATGTATATAGGACCATGTATGGAGGACTACCATGTATATAGGACCATGTATGGAGGACTACCATGTATATAGGACCATGTATGGAGGACTACCATGTATATAAGACCATGAATGGAGGACTACCATGTATATAAGACCATGTATGGAGGACTACCATGTATATAGGACCATGTATGGAGGTCTACCATGTATATAGGACCATGTATGGAGGTCTACCATGTATATAGGACCATGTATGGAGGACTACCATGTATATAGGACCATGTATGGAGGTTACCATGTATATAGGACCATGTATGGAGGTCTACCATGTATATAGGACCATGTATGGAGGACTACCATGTATATAGGACCATGTATGGAGGACTACCATGTATATAGGACCATGTATGGAGGGCTACCATGTATATAGGACCATGTATGGAGGACTACCATGTATATAGGACCGTGTATGGAGGACTACCATGTATATAAGACCATGAATGGAGGACTACCATGTATATAAGACCATGAATGGAGGACTACCATGTATATAGGACCATGTATGGAGGTCTACCATGAATATTGGACCATGTATGGAGGTCTACCATGTATATAGGACCATGTATGGAGGACTACCATGTATATAGGACCATGTATGGAGGTCTTCCATGTATATAGGACCATGAATGGAGGTCTACCATGTATATAGGACCATGTATGGAGGACTACCATGTATATAGGACCATGTATGGAGGACTAGAATGTATATAGGACCATGTATGGGGGTCTACCATGTATATAGGACCATGTATGGAGGTCTACCATGTATATAGGACCATGTATGGAGGACTACCATGTATATAGGACCATGTATGGGGGTCTACCATGTATATAGGACCATGTATGGAGGACTACCATGTATATAGGACCATGTATGGAGGACTACCATGTATATAGGGCCATGTATGGAGGACTACCATGTATATAAGACCATGAATGGAGGACTACCATGTATATAGGACCATGTATGGAGGTCTACCATGTATATAGGACCATGTATGGAGGACCACCATGTATGGAGGACTACCATGTATGGAGGACTACCATGTATATAGGACCATGTATGGAGGTCTACCATGTATATAGGACCATGTATGGAGGACTACCATGTATGGAGGACTACCATGTATGGAGGACTACCATGTATATAGGACCATGTATGGAGGTCTACCATGTATATAGGACCATGTATGGAGGTCTACCATGTATATAGGACCATGTATGGAGGTCTTCCATGTATATAGGACCATGTATGGAGGTCTTCCATGTATATAGGACCATGTATGGAGGACTACCATGTATATAGGACCATGTATGGAGGTCTACCATGTATATAGGACCATGTATGGAGATCTACCATGTATGGAGGACTACCATGTATATAGGACCATGTATGGAGGTCTTCCATGTATATAGGACCATGTATGGAGGTCTTCCATGTATATAGGACCATGAATGGAGGACTACCATGTATATAGGACCATGTATGGAGGTCTACCATGTATATAGGACCATGTATGGAGGTTACCATGTATATAGGACGATGTATGGAGGTCTACCATGTATATAGGACCATGTATGGAGGATTACAATGTATATAGAACCATGTATGGAGGTCTACCATGTATATAGGACCATGTATGGAGGTCTACCATGTATATAGGACCATGTATGGAGGACTACCATGTATATAGGACCATGTATGGAGGTCTACCATGTATATAGGACCATTTATCCTGATATTCGAGTCGACGTTTGGGCTTCCTGTCACCTGGGTATCATCTTGAGCCGCCAGCGGTAACTACACCAGTCACAGCCCCGCTCCTGTGCCAGACAAGCCCACTACGGGCTCGCCATAGACCGTGCTACTTGCAACCTTTCGTTCCCAGTAGCTGAATGGGGAGTGACCTCGACCTGTGACCTGACCTGTGACCTCGACCTGTGACCTGACCTGTGACCTCGACCTGTGATCTGACCTGTGACCTCGACCTGTGACCTGACAAGTGACCTGACCTGTGACCTGACCTGTGACCTGACCTGTGACCTGACTTGTGACCTGACTTGTGACCTGACTTGTGACCTGACCTGTGACCTCGACCTGTGACCTGACCTGTGACCTGACAAGTGACCTGACCTGTGACCTGACCTGTGACCTGACCTGTGACCTGACCTGTGACCTGACCTGTGATTTGACCTGTGACCTGACCTGTGACCTCGACCTGTGACCTGACCTGTGCGTGTCTGGAGGAGTAAAGCCAGTGCTGATAGGTCAAGACTTCTTTGCTAACTATCTTGAGATGATTTTGGGGCTTAGCGTCCTCGCGGCCCGGTCCTCGACCAGGCCTCCTTTTTGTTACACACCCCCCAGGAAGCAGTCCATAGCAGCTGTCTAACTCCCAGGTACCTATTTACTGCTAGGTGAATAGAGCATCAGGGTGAAAGAAACTCTGCCCATTTGTTTCCGCCTCCACCGGGGATTGAACCCGGAATCTTAGAATTATGAATCCCGAGCGCTGTCCACTCAGCCGTCAGGCCCCCCTTAGGCCCCCAACTACATAATTTTTTCATTCCTTTGAACCATGGGAGATTCGAACCCTGGTACCACAAATCTGAGATCGTGTCCCTGGCAACCAGGCCACGGTGGGACAACGGCCCTGGACTTTTGAGGCTCGAGTTCGAGCCTGCGATGATCCAAGTGGATGAAATTATATCATCCACGCTGTTGTGGGTCGCATGTCACATCACCCTCTTCGAAATCTCCTTAAAACCTCTTAGAAACCCCCTTAAAACCTCTTCGAAACCACCTTAAAACCTCTTCGAAACTACCTTAAAACCTCTTCGAAACACCCTTAAAACCTCTTCGAAACCAGCTTAAAACTTCTTAGAAACCACCTTAAAACCTCTTCGAAACTACCTTAAAACCTCTTCGAAACCCCCTTAAAACCTCTTCGAAACCACCTAAAAACCTCTTCGAAACCCCCTTAAAACCTCTTCGAAACCACCTAAAAACCTCTTCGAAACCACCTTAAAACCTCTTCGAAACCCCCTTAAACCTCTTCAAAAACCCCCTTAAAACCTCTTCGAAAACCCCCTTAAAACCTCTTCGAAAACCCCTTAAACCTCTTCAAAAACCCCCTTAAAATCTCTTCGAAACCACCTAAAAACCTCTTCGAAACCACCTAAAAACCTCTTCGAAACCACCTAAAAACCTCTTCGAAACCCCCTTAAACCTCTTCGAAACCACCTTAAAACCTCTTCGAAACCCCCTTAAAACCTCTTCGAAACCCCCTTAAAACCTCTTCGAAAACCCCCTTAAAACCTCTTCGAAACCACCTTAAAACCTCTTCGAAATTTCTTTGAAGCCTCACACGAGATATAATGGCAAAGTTCCTCCTATTTAGCCTTAATCTCTCTAGGTACGTTGGTGTCAGAACCGGGATTCATGAGGCATTTGCTCAGCAACTAACGAAACCTCTACATCTTTGAAAGAATGCCTGCATGTATGTTTACACTTATTAACCATGTTAAGATTTCCAGCTCGTAAAAAACCATTATTATTATTGTTATAAAAACCTCGTAACGCTTCGGAGCTCATTATGTAATGTCAACAAACCTGCCATGATGGCTGAAAGATGCACAGGTTTCGTAAATTGATACGTAAATACTGGAGGAATTCTGGGGCTAGATTCACGAAGCACTTACGAACGTGTACATCTTTCCTCAATCTTTGACGGCTTTGGTTACATTTATTAAACAGTTTACAAGCATGAAAACTTTCCAATCAACTGTTGTTATTGTTATAAACAGCCTCCTGGTGCTTCGGAGCTCATTAACTGTTTAATAATTGTAAACAAAGCCGCCAAAGATTGAGAAAAGATGGACAGGTTCGTAAGTGCTTGCGTAACTGCTTCGTGAATCTGGCCCCAGGTTCGTAAGTGCTTGCGTAACCGCTTAGTGAATCTGGCTCCAGGTTCGTAAGTGCTTGCGTAACCGCTTAGTGAATCTGGCTCCAGGTTCGTAAGTGCTTGCGTAACTGCTTCGTGAATCTGGCTCCAGGTTCGTAAGTGCTTGTAATATAGTAATTGGAGTAAGAACACCTGGAATACAGTACTGTAGGAAGGGAAGGCAACTTCCTGCTACCGAAAGGAGATATTTCGATCTCAAGTTATATTTACTCCCAAGATCAGAGAGAGACACCAACAGTCATGCCACGCACATGTCATGCTGGCAAAGGTCCAGTTATCCTTCACAGACTCTGACAAAGGTCCCTTCTGAGTGCTGAATATACATAGAGAAATCCAGTATAGAGTATGTTCTCCCAGTATACAACCACTACCTTAAGAAACTAGATAAGGTCCAAAAATATAGAACTCATTCCTGAGCTGAGGGGATGGAATTGAGGAAACTGAAGGAAGTTGATCTCACTACATTGGAGGAAAGTAGGAATAGGGTACACATGATAACGACATACACGATACTAAGGAGAAAACTTTTTCGATACACAACTTTTTAAAATAAAAAGAGCGAACAGAGTCACTGCATTGTTCTTCTGATGGGCGACCCAGCAAGCCTGTGAGTACACCCCCCCCCAGGTGTGTGTACTCACCCCCAGGTGTGTGTGTACTCGCCCCCAGGTGTGTGTGTACTCGCCCCCAGGTGTGTGTGTACTCGCCCCCAGGTGTGTGTGTACTCACCCCCAGGTGTGTGTGTACTCACCCCCAGGTGTGTGTGTACTCACCCCCAGGTGTGTGTGTACTCACCCCCAGGTGTGTGTGTACTCACCCCCAGGTGTGTGTGTACTCACCCCCAGGTGTGTGTGTACTCACCCCCAGGTGTATGTGTACTCACCCCCAGGTGTGTGTGTACTCACCCCCAGGTGTGTGTGTACTCACCCCCAGGTGTGTGTGTGTACTCACCCCAGGTGTGTGTGTGTACTCACCCCCAGGTGTGTGTGTACTCACCCCCAGGTGTGTGTGTGTACTCACCCCCAGGTGTGTGTGTGTACTCACCCCCAGGTGTGTGTGTACTCACCCCCAGGTGTGTGTGTGTACTCGCCCCCAGATGTGTGTGTACTCACTGCTCGGTGAGTACACACACACACACACTCGTACGCCATAATGCCGATGAAGCATGACAAAAAGGTTACATAATGGTGTATAATGGTGGGAGGTGTTTGCCGTGGCAGGTGTTTGCCGTGGGAGGTGTTTGCCGTGGGAGGTGTTTGCCGTGGCAGGTGTTTGCCGTGGGAGGTGTTTGCCGTGGGAGGTGTTTGCCGTGGCAGGTGTTTGCCGTGGCAGGTGTTTGCCGTGGCAGGTGTTTGCCGTGGCAGGTGTTTGCCGTGGCAGGTGTTTGCCGTGGGAGGTGTTTGCCGTGGCAGGTGTTTGCCGTGGCAGGTGTTTGCCGTGGCAGGTGTTTGCCGTGGCAGGTGTTTGCCGTGGCAGGTGTTTGCCGTGGCAGGTGTTTGCCGTGGCAGGTGTTTGCCGTGGCAGGTGTTTGCCGTGGCAGGTGTTGCCGTGCCGTCCACCTCCATTACCTGTCATAATTCACGACGGCAAATACTTCATTTTTGGCGGGAAACAGAACCAAGTGGACTGCACATTTTGGCGGGAAATAAAAATAACGCAATAGTGTAAAAAAAAATTTTTAATTGCAAAGTGCTATTCAGTTTATTTTGTATTCTCTGAAGTCACGTGACGTTGTTCTTCGTGGGAAAAGTCTTGAGGATGGTACACGAGGGAGAACATCATAGTCTGGTGAAACGCCTTCCCTCCTCACTTTACTCCCTGTACTCACCTAGTTGTGCTTGCGGGGGTTGAGCTCCGGCTCTTTGGTCCCGCCTCTCAACTGTCAATCAACTGGTGTACAGGTTCCTGAGCCTATTGGGCTCTATCATATCTACACTTGAAACTGTGTATGGAGTCAACCTCCACCACATTACTGCCTAATGCATTCCATCTGTTAACTACTCTGACACTGAAAAAAATATTTTTAATGTCTCTATGGCTCATTTGGGCACTTAATTTCCACCTGTGTCCCCCTAGTGCGTGTGCCCCTTGTGTTGAACTGTCTTTGTCTACCCTATCAACTCCTTTGACAACCATGTATGTGGTGATCATGTCCCCCCTAACTCTCCTGTCTTCCAGTAAAGTGAGGTTTAATTCCCGTAGTCTCTCCTCATAGATCATGCCCTCAGTTCGGGCACTAGTCTGGTAGCAAACCTCTGAGCCTTCATAAATTTAGTTTTATACTTGACAAGATATGGTCTCCATGCTGGAGATGCGTATTGCATGATTGGTCTGACATACGTTGTATACAAGGCTCTGAATGATTCCTTACACAAGTTACTAAAGGCCGTTCATATGTTGGCCAACCTGGCATATGCTGCTGATGTTATCCTCTTGATATGGGCTGCAGGGGACAGGTCTGGCGTGATATCAACCCCCAGGTCTTTCTCTCTCTCTGACTCTTGAAGAATTTCCTCTCCCAAATGATACCTTGTATCTGGCCTCCTGCTCCCTACACCTATCTTCATTACATTACATTTGCTTGGGTTAAACTCTAACAGCCATTTGTTGGACCATTCCTGCAGCTTGTCCAGGTCTTCTTGAAGCCTCAAGCTGTCCTCCTCTGTCTTAATCCTTCTCATAATTTTGGCGTCGTCAGCAAACATTGAGAGGAATGAGTCTATACCCTCTGGGAGATCATTTACGTATATCAGAAACAGGATAGTTCCGAGTACAGAGCCCTGTAGGACTCCACTGGTGACTTCACGCCAATCTGAAGCCTCACCCCTCACTGTAACTCTCTGCTTCCTATTGCTTAGGTACTCCCTTATCCACTGGAGCACCTTACCAGTTATTCCTGCCTGTTTCTCCAGCTTATGTACCAGCCTCATATGGGGTACTGTGTCAAAGGCTTTGCGACAGTGTAAAAAAATGCAGTCCGCCCATCCTTCTCTCTCTTGCTTAATCTTTGTCACCTGATCGTAGAATTCTATCAAGCCTGTAAGGCAAGATTTACCCTCCCTGAACCCATGTTGATGGGTTGTCACGAAGTCCCTTCTCTCCAGATGTGTTACCAGGTTTTTTCTCACGATCTTCTCCATCACCTTGCATGGTATACAAGTCAAGGACACTGGCCTGTAGTTCAGTGCCTCTTGTCTGTCACCCTTTTTGTATATTGGGACCACATTCGCCGTCTTCCATATTTCTGGTAGGTCTCCCGTCTCTAGTGACCTACTATACACTATGGAGAGAGGCAAGCAAAGTGCCTCTGCACACTCTTTCAGTACCCATGGTGAGATTCCATCCGGACCAACACCCTATCTCACGTCCAGATTAATTAAATGCCTCTTTACCTCATCTCTGGTAATTTCGAACCCTTCCATGGCTTCCTGGTTTACTGCGACCTCGCCTAACTCAAGGACTTCACCTCGTTCTATTGTGAAAACCTTGAATCTCTTGAGTTCTTCACATACCTCTTTGTCATTCTCTTGTGTACCTGCCCTGTGCCTGTAGGTGTGTGTGTGTGTACGTACACCTAGTTGTGCTTGCGGGGGTTGAGCTTTGGCTCTTTGGTCCCGCCTCTCAACCGTCAATCAACAGGTGTACAGGTTCCTGAGCCTATTGGGCTCTATCATGTCTACACTTGAAACTGTGTATGGAGTCAGCCTCCACTACATCACTGCCTAATGCATTCCATCTGTATGTATGTGTGTACGCTTGTATTACATGAAAAAGCCTACGCAGTGGATGCGTATACTGTCATGGAAGGTTGTATAATGCCATACAAGTTATACAATGACGCATGGTTATACATCATCAGTTGTATACATGTGTACAGTACACAAGCTATGCATAAATCACTTCATACACCATGGATGGTGTACACAGGCGGCCAATATACACTATACATCATACACTATACATCAACATGTCAGCCGTGATGGGCAGGAGTGACATAAGCATTTAATGGAATTTTTGTGAATTTCAAAACGGCATTTGAATATTTATGAAATTTCACGATTCCAATAGAAATATAACTTTTACTAACGCACGAACTCTGCTTTTGTAGTCTGCTGGTACTGAAGCAGAGTGTGTACTCACCTAACCGGTCGGCCGAGCGGACAGCACGCGGGACTTGTGATCCTGTGGTCCTGGGTTCGATCCCAGGCGCCGGCGAGAAACAATGGGCATAGTTTCTTTCACCCTATGCCCCTGTTACCTAGCAGTAAAATAGGTACCTGGGTGTTAGTCAGCTGTCACGGGCTGCTTCCTGGGGGTGGAGGCCTGGTCGAGGACCGGGCCGCGGGGACACTAAAAGCCCCGAAATCATCTCAAGATAACCTCAAGATAACCTAGTTGTGCTTGCGGGGGTTGAGCTCTGGCTCTTTGGTCCCGCCTCTCAACTGTCAATCAACTGGTGTACAGGTTCCTGAGCCTATTGGGCTCTATCATATCTACACTTGAAACTGTGTATGGAGTCAGCCTCCACCACATCACTGCCTAATGCATTCCATCCGTTAACTACTCTGACACTGAAAAAGTTCCTTCTAACGTCTCTGTGGCTCATGTGGGTACTCAGTTTCCACCTGTGTCCCCTTGTTCGCGTCCCACCAGTGTTGAATAGTTTATCCTTATCTACCCTGTCAATTCCTCTTAGAATTTTGTAGGTCGTGATCATGTCTCCCCAAGCTTTCCTGTCTTCCAGTGTCGTAAGGTGCATTTCCCGCAGCCTTTTCCTCCCCTTCCCTCTTGCCTCGCCCCCTCCCCTCCCCTCTTGCC